>JAVQIZ010167922.1:0-19176 GCA_036023535.2 Galaxias brevipinnis
ATATATATATATATATATATATATATATATATACATATATATATATATATGTATATATATAAAGTATATACTGTATATACATTATATTTACTGGACTAGTTTGCCACTCTAATAAGCCAAACAACCAATTTACAAAAACACACTGTGTAGAAACTCACAAAGAAATCCGTCACTTGCCAAACGAACAAACAAGCAAATACATGAAAAAAGACTCAGTTTCAGAAGTTTAGCGATAACTGCTTGAAGATGTTGTGGCTGTCTCCCCTTGAAACTGAGTCTTTTTTCATGTATTTGATTGTTTATTGTTTGGCAAGTGACGGATTTCTTTGTGAGTTTCTATACAGTGTGTTTTTGTAAATTGGTTGTTTGGCCAGTTATCGTGGCAAACTAGTCTTCTGTGAAAAGTAAGTACTGCAGCAGTGTGCAATAAAGTGTTTTTTAAATAAAAATTCTCTCTCTCTCTCTCTCTCTCTCTCTCTCTCTCTCTCTCTCTCTCTCTCGCTCGCTCGCTCGCTCACTCTCTCTCTCTCTCTCTCTCTCTCCCCCTCTCTCTCTTTCAGCGTGATGACACGATGGAGCACAGTTTCACCCGGTGGTGTTTGACACGGCGTTCTGTTGCGGTGGCTCAGCAGGGGGGCCGTACCAGACATGCTGTAAATATGCACAGAACATGGCACCACTTCTCTCCGGCAAAGCCACCATGCTCCAGTTATCCAACTCCTAGATAGCATCCCCTGGCACGCTCAATAAACACTCCATATCCCACATTGCACCTCCGAGCAGATCGGTAGAGCTCAAGGTCCACACACACACAAACACAGACAAACTTGCACACCTCAAACACAAGTGCACATCTATAAACAGGCAGACACGCGCACGTTTAGCCCCTGCGTGAACCCGCAGCTTCCCAAAGGGCTGCTGATGTCCGTGAGTGATGAGGGAGTGCTGGTCTTATCACCTAGCCAGAGCGCCTTGAGGGTTATCTGCTTCCTGGGCTGAGGGGGAGGGGGAGATCTGGCTCACCACCACCAGCCCCCTCCCCATCACAGGCCTGGCCCGCTCTCCAGCTGACAGCCTGGGACACTGGGGAGGGACGGCAGCCAGCGGAGAGCAGGGCACGGAGATCCGAACGGATGAAGATGGGAGAAATGTGTTTGTTGTGGGGGAGAATAGACCGCAATGTGTGAGGTGCCGGCACTTTGTCTACTGCCAGAGACGTAAGTAGAGAATGAAGCTTGGAAGGTCTGCGCTTGAGAAAAACAAAAACAAAAAGCATGTCAAGCTTGTAATATTGACACTCAGTGTCGTGACAGATAGGGAGACTATGGCTGATGACACTTAGCTCCCACTACACAGCACAGGCCTGTCAGATACTGTGCCATGTGACGGTGCCTGGAAAGGAGCCTCCAAAGCACATGTATTATGGTTATTTATTATTTAGATATCTCAGTGTAGCAGCCGTGGCCAGAGCCTCCTTCCCTCTCTCCCTCTCCTCTGTATCCCCCCGTTGAGTGACGGGTGAGGCTGTGCCCCAGGAGGCGACCGTAGTAGACGGCACCCCCCAGCCCCTGCTCCTCACCCTGCTCTCTTTCACCACATTAACACAGCACGTTGTTTGGTTTTTTTGCCGCTCTGACAAAGTGGACTCACATCGATTCTGTTCTGGCTGTTTTTCTCTGTTGAGCCATGGACGCAGAAGACACGGTCCTAGTGGATGCGCCATGGGTGAGATTTGATTTCAAAGGTGGGTTTAACACAGTACAGGCACAAATCCTCAAACGGAATACATACAAAGTGTATGTGTGTGTGTGTGTATGTGTGTGTATGTGTGTGGAGGGGGGGTTCAAAACTGCCTTCTGAAAAAGTGTGTGTGTGTGTGGGGGGGGGGAGTGTCCCCTGTGCCCCCCTACCCCATAAATCCCTGGGATGCGCCCTATCACGTCTCTGTGCAAACCTTGTCTTCACCTGTCCCAAAAGAAGATGAATCCATGGCAGTGAATCAGGCTGGCGGGTCTGCAAAGTAAAACATGAGGCCGCTGGCACGTTAGCTCTGGCAGAAGCTACAGGAGAATCCCCCCCCCCACCCCCTTTCTCAGGGCCTCTACCCCCCCTGGGCCCCCGGTCCCCACTACCCCACTAATGGCTGTGTGCTCGGCCGCTCCTCGGCCCCCGGGCAGCAGCCTCCCCCCCCGGCTGGTTCCCCTTCTAACAGAGCAAAACACATCCCCTCCCCTGCCATTGTTCTTCCCAGCCTGAGGTTGTTAAAATCAGGATCGCCATGGTGGGCTTAGCAGAAGGAGTGGATGGGGTGGATGGGGTGGTGGGGGGGGTGCTCGTTGGAGACGGACACTAGTGAGGTGGGATTGAAGGACAGGGGTGAGGGTCTGAGGGTGGCTTAAAGGATCAAGGCAGGCCCGCTCGCAGATGTTTGCAAGCAGAGTTGTGTTGTTGTGTATTGATTCGTGTGAGCTGTTTTTTCAGAGGAATTGTGCGCCTAATGAAGTGCGTTGGTGTGTATGTTTGCCTCGCAGGCTGCAGTGGAGAAAACACACGTCCATGCAGAGATAGGATTGTCTGAATTCTTATCTCACAGTATAGGCGAGAACATGGCAACTGAGCCAAATTCTACTTGATTTTGTCCCGAGCCATAAATGAATCCTACAAGCGTGGCTCAGGGTCGACGGGGCCTCTCAGAGGTCCCGGCACAAACACTACCCCCCCCCCCCCCGCCCCCCTCTAACATGGCATGAGAATGGGCCATTAGTCAGTCTTTCCCCCTGTCTTATCCCCCGCCAGCCCAGTGGGCTTACAGGGTTCAGCCTCGTGAGGGCCGCTGTCAGTGCCAAGAACACCGGGGCCTATCTTACAACAACACAGGTGGCTCCGGCTGGAGGACGCTCAAGAGCGCCGGGGGCAGGAAGCCTTGCCACCGCGGACGCCGCTCACAGAGAGGAAATCGCGTGGGGCTCCACGCAGCCTGCCCGCTGCAAGATAGCTCTGTTAGCTCAGTCTTCTCTTGGTCTCCATTTTGAACTGAGCACTCTATGATGATGATCTGTCCTGGGGGAGGTGTGTTTTGATGCCATCCTCACCCCTGCCTTGCTCTCTCTTTCTTGTTCTCTGTCCATCTCTTTTTTCTTTTTTTCTTTTTTGTTTGAAGATGTGTTGTCTGTCTCCTCCTGTAACTGAGTAATTTTTTTGCCATGTTTTTGTTGTTGTTCTGCAAGTGACAGAGTTTCAACACGGTGTGTTTTTGTAAATAGGTTGTTTGGCTAGTTAGAGTTGCTAACTTGTCTTTTGCAAAAAAGTAAGTACTGCAGCAGAGCATAGAGTATTTTTTTAACTCTCTCTGCTGTGTATTCCTTTGCCGCCGGAGAGGAGGCAGGCGTTTACCCTGGGTGTCATAACAAACTGCTTTTTTAAAGGCCGAGGACATTCCAGGTGTGTTTGGTTTGTGGCTAGCCAAGGGGGAGGAGGGAGATACTTTGAGGGGACACCGGAGCTGCTTCCCCTCCCCTCTCAGCGTGTCACTCTGAGGTGCTAATGACGTACCGTTCAACTGCACCCTGCTACCTGGCAGGGAGGTGATTCTATTGGTCCACCTCAGCAAACAGCCTCCCAGCAGGGGCGCCCAGTCCAACACCTCTTAGCACATACCACAGCTGTCAATCACTCTGGCCTTGACAGGGTTCCCCAGAAGCTTGGCCGTGATTGGCCAGGAGAAGCTGGCAGATGTTCACATGTCGTGTAATATTCTTCTATGGACTTAGAGAAGGGCCTGCCGGCTCGTTGTTGCCGTCCATTGTAGAGTTGCATAACCAGCCATTTGCTGGGTTAAAAATGGATAAGCCCCACGCCGGCTTTATGGCACGGTGGGTTGTATGAGAATGCATTAGTGACAGACACAGGAAACATAATAAAACCCTCTTCCTGGAACGCCATAGGACAAACCTTTGTTGCCGAGCAGACTCTTGAGTGGCAGCAGCGCGGGAGAGAAAAGAGGAGGTTGGGGGGGCGGGGGGGGGGGGTGAGATAAATGGGTGCTCGTGAAGGGAGGGCAACATTAAAAGGCACTTTAGGAGAGTGGCTCTTACGACCTGTGACTTCTCAAACGTTTGTTTCACTTTCTGAAAGTTTAATAGAGGACTAACATGGCGCCGTGGACGGTGGATAGCGGTCGGGGAGGACGGCTACCTGGTGATCAAAAGGACACGAGTTCAAATCCCACCTGGGAACACCACCACTAGTGTGCCCTGGAGCGAGGCTCTTTACTCTGCGTTGCTCCAGGGGCCCTGTCCCTGGGCCTGCAACAATAAAAACGTCTGCTAAATGACAAAAAATGTAAATGCAGCCAATCCCGCCTGCAGTAGGTAACACACACCATAATTAAGTAGCAGCACAGCAAGTGATAAATAACAATTATGGAACGTTTAGTGGAGAGCCGAGACCCGAGGTATGCAAAGCCCTCCAGAGATGTCTCGTGCCCCCCCCCCGGTGTACTAGAACTAGCTTGCATGTGTCACAGACAGCACACAGGAGCAAGTTACAGCACGATTAAACGACGTATTTACAGTCAGTTAATTTACAAACGTCAACTACCCAAGCCTTCACGTCCAACAATAACACAGGCCGTGTTTTCTCATTGAAGCGTAATCAAATCTGGTCGAATCTTTGTTTGAGTAAGACGTCACCTCTGATCCCTGGCGTAGCCATGAGACGTGTGGGCTGGGCCGCACCGGGTGGAGCCAGGAAACCCAGGCCATTCCCACCCTCTAGATCAACAAACCCTCTCAGACCAGTGGGATTCTGGAAGTAGCCTTTGCTGACCTCCTTGGCCTCCATCCCTCTCTACCAGCCCACTGACAAGGCCCTAGCCAGGGCAAGGGGATACACGGACCCCTTGCAAACCAAAGTTTATCCAAGAAAGCCCATAAATATGCTGGCGCTGAAGGGCTGGAACCAATGAAGATCAGCGAAGACAACACCATTTTCTTACTGTTGTACTGATGATGATTAGCCCATAATACTGAAGAACTTCAGAGCATGTAATGATATTGTGAATTAAACTTTATATTATTTCTGCTGAATTCCTATTTATAAAAACAAGACAGTATAGAGGCTATATAATACACAGCTATGGTAAATGAGTGTGGTCACTTCATTATAATAATTATAACAACCTAATTGCCATTTTGATTTGTAAATGTGTGTAAACTGTGTAGGTACACTTCACAAGTACTAGTACATGGTTTGAATTTCAGTAATGTTTCCTCTTTTTTACCTTTTTAATTTGACAACACGTATTCATCTGTTGCGATATTTTCCTATGGTTTGTGTGTGAAAGCATTATTAGATAATCATATTTAATCACAAAGTAACATTAAAAACAATATGCCTGCTACATTTCCATTTAAAATACTTTTTACCCATAAGAAATGTTTTACCCATACAGAACACTGAACAGTCACTGGTCATTTCAGCCAGCCATCTCCACCCATAACATAGCAGCAGTCATGCTTTGTCTACAGTCGAAAGGACAGCATCAAACAGAATTCATTATATTAGATGCAATCTCTTTGAACTTCTTTGGTCACTGATACGCAAACACACACACACACACACACACACACACACACACACACACACACACACACACACACACACACAGAGAGAGAAAGAGGGAGAGATACAGTGATATGCGATAGGTCAATTAGGGAGGCTGATTCCTGGACAGACTGCAAAGATGAAGGTGACTTTTCATCACAGCAACTACGGAACAGGACAAGACAGAGCACGGCCATTTCCTGTGCTATGTTATTCTACTGGAACATTTCTCCCAGAAGGAGTAAATAGGCCCGTTAACACTTCAGACCTCGTGTGAAAACAAAGCCTCAGTGCCAGCGTAGCCACCACCCTCTTCTGATTGTCCTGGAAACGGAAACCGTCTTTGTTCTCTTGAGTTTCAGAAAAAATAAAAACTTTCAAAAGTCAAAGCACTCGCCGATTGCATGTGGACAAATGCCACGGCTCAAGAAATAGCCCTCTTTATAATAAACAAAACAGTGTTTGCCTGAGGTTTTCTATTAAATAAAACGATTGCTGTTGCAAAAATTTTCTGAAAAGGTTTGGAACCGTATTCAGTGGTTCGCAACACCATAAGACTTCGCTACTATTAAATAAAAGAAATATTAACATACAGCACTAGAATACCTTTGTCTATCTTGCCTGTGTTTTTGGATAAAATGGCAGTCATAACAGGAAAGAACTGCTCTCCTACATTTGTGAAGTGGCAGCAGCCCTCTTATGTCATCGTGTGCCTCAGGAGGAGGAGCGCTGGCAGCCGGCTTGTTCTTCACAGGAAACCCAGGCAGCCTGGGAGTGGTGCCACCCTTATCACTGGGTCCTTTCCCCCTCTGTGGCGACCACGCCAGCCCTGCCCGGACACAGCACTCACACACACACACACACACACACACACACCCCTCCTTCAAACACTTTGGACAGCGCATGAACGACTCTCACCACGCAGACACACGTTCACACCTCTCGAGCACTTGCGCGCGCGATGCATTATCTGTGAAAAGAAGCGTTTTGAAATGCATGGCAATCCCACTCTGTCCATTTCCTCAGGCCATAGTGCCTGAGAGCCGTGATGTGAGATCAAAACGAGGACCCGGGGTGAAAGTGGATTCAAATGAACTGGTGCTCGAGAGCCATTGAAATGGAAATCTAGCCACGTGTTCACGGCTGTTTACCCAGCCACCCGGCCCTGTTAGAAAGGGCTAGCTCCTCTCACCACTTATCTTCATTCAGTGCATTGAAGTAATAAAAAGATGACCTCTTGTCGTGGCACAGACGTCAGCGGGTGTGGGCCCGGTTCTCCTCGGGCTTTTCCATGGCTGCGACGTCACAGGCGTGGAGAGGGCGTTGGAGAGGCCAGCTGCAGTGAGGGTTGAACCGTGGCAATCAGTCCCACATTTCGACATGAAAGGCCTTTATGACCACGTGCGCCGCTTTCCTTTTTACAGCGGCCAGCAGTATTTTAATGACCATGTGCCTGAGGTCTGTGCCAGGCCGGGGAGCGACGGGGAGCAGCAGGCCCAGGAGCAGCGCTGCCGGGTTGGGTACAAACCCCACCTCTGACTCAGCGTGCTGGGCCCCACGAGAGGAAGCCCAGCGCACAGCTGGGTCCTGGGTCTTGGCCAGGTCGTACTACCCCTCTAATCCCTGGTTAATTGCATCATGGGATCAAAGGAAAAAGGGGGCCCATGCCGGCTACTCCGGAAAGGCAGGGAGGGGAAGCAGATAGGTGGGCCGGTGGGAACCACTGAACCGCACGGTCCCTCCGTCTCCGGTGATAAAGTGGGTCGCTCTCCTCAGCCAAGGGGCCATGGGAACAGAGGGAGGCTTAACCTGCCGTGCCATCCAGTCTGGTGTAAGCTCTCCGTAATGGAAAATCTACAGGGGCAGCGGGCACGCAGCCATACTTCCCCAGAGCAGGGCTGCAGATAACGTGTGGCACATGATGGACCCCTTCTGTTGACAATCAGCTCCTCTCACGAGATGTTGGACTTCTCCCCGAGTCAGATTGATTATGTCGCTTTCACACTGTTTGGCAAAGTCCCAAGGCGGGCAGAAATTGCATTTATACATCTACTTAAATTAAAATGAAAAAAAAAAAAGGTTGACATAGTTACTCTCTCTCTCTTTTTCTCCCGCTCTGTTTACTTAAGCCTGAGCATGTTGCTCCGGTTCGTGTAGACTTATCAGAGCCCGCATAAACAAGCTTGCATTTGAAATTCTCTGTGATGAGGATGAGGATCTCGGCTCAGGCGGCGAGCGTCCAAACAGGGCCAGGCTTTGCGTGGGCGTCGTGCACATTGCCTGGGTTTCCGGGCAGACGATCTGCCTTCCCGGTTTCGCGAGGGAAACAGTCTCGGAAACAATTAAAAGGCACGCCCGGGGTTTCACTGCGATTATCCCCGGCTCACAGGGACCGGGGGGAGCTGCAGGCACTCTGTGTGTGCGGCTGTATCTCCATGTGTGAAAATGGGTTTTTGTGCATGTGAAGCTCTGTCTGTTTAGGTGTGTGTGTGTGTGTGTGTCACATGATTTGTACTTCCCCACACATCAACACCCAGCTGCAGAGAGAAGCCAAACACTCACTCCTTAACAGGTCAACTCCTCTCAGCAATGCCTTCCCAATACCCACCCACCCTGCTCGTTCTCTCTCCCTCTCTCTCTCTTCCCCTTCCTCTGTTTGTGTCTGTTATTGTCCAAAGAGGGGCAGCTCTCGGTGCCAGAACTGGCTGATTCAGCCTGCTCCAAACACAGCTCCCCAAAAAAGGTGAGACGACTGCTATAAAAACCAAACAGAGCAAGACGGCAGCACAGATACCAGCCGCCCACAACCAATTCAAGGGCCACTCTTCACACTTTCTTCCACAGCTGATGACATCAGATAAGCCTACATTTACAAACTGTTAACAACGTAACACATACTACAAATAGAGGAGGCAGCTATCAGTTCCTATCAGTAAATACTAAGAAGTTGACAGCCGTTGTCATTCTGAATGAAATGTAAAAGACAACACTATCTGGAGACAATAGACAGGCATTGTTTGTGGTGATAAACCCTGACAGACAACCCCTCCCCCCCCCGGATCAACACCCCTCACATGTTCAGAGAGAGCTTCTTGAGCTCATGACCAGGGTGTTGAGTGTGTCCGCTCCTGCTCCTCGGTCACCTGTTGGGGGTGGAGACCGTCCAGGTCAAAGACCAGACAGACGGCCCTCTGACACGGGAGCCTATGAGTGGATAGCTGCCCTTTGACCCCTGGTACACTGTGTGGACATAACCATTCAAAACGGACCGCCGCGGCAAGCCGCTACTTTGACTGCTGGGTTGATTTACAGGCTTTGTTCACAGGCTCGATAAGAATAAAAAGGAGCAAACACCGGGCACCATTCTCACTGTGTTGTTGCTTTATTCAAGGTGAACCCACGGAGGACCAACACACATTGAGGAGCACCCGCTCCACACAGGGACCGAGTGCACCGACACATGACACATTGTAACAGCGTCGCACGATTGCAGCGCGACAAAACAAGACATTTCATCTGGGCTCACACACGAGAAACTGTGTCGATGGCAGCTCGGGATAGAAAAAGGGGAAATAAAGTGCATTTTGGGAGCGTCTCTGCCGAACATGTACGTCCGCGTCTTAGGCAGGCAAGTCGAGCCTTTGACGGCAGGCTGCCACTTATGAGGATGAGGGGTGGGGGTGGGTGGGTGGGGTGGGGGGTGTTGACAGGCAGCCAGAAAACGTTCCTGCTGAGCCAACTGAGCCCGTCAATCAGCTGAATGACTCCAGACACATCCAGCGAGAGAGGGGGGGGCAGCCAGCTAAAAAACCTCACCCCCACCCTGCCCCTCCCTCTTAACCCAATGATCGTCACATTACAAAGCCAATATAAAGCCTCGTGGCCTACGATTGATTGAGCGCTTTGTTTTATTTTTGTTTTTGTTTTTTTACATTAGAAAACAAATACATATCTTTGTCCCCTGCTAAGTGAATCATGACGCTCGTTGTAAACGTCTTTGGACCCTGTTTCCACCGTGCTACAGGAGACAACATACTTAGATTTAAACTCATTTATACTCCTATACTCTTAAAGGATTGACATCTGCAACTCTGTGTGTCTCTGTTACCGCAACATAAGCTTTGGTAAACTAAACAATACATTTTTCTTCATAGAAAAACAACACAAAAGTAAACTGTAGAACATGTACAGGCTACAGATTTTTTTTTTATTATCTGACATAACTGAGTCTCTTGCCAAAGCAATCTTCTTTGTTGACATATCCGTGTTCAGAGTGAACTTTGCAGCTGGAGTGTGGCGCAACACTTCCGTTATAAAGACGTGAGTGTTGTTGCTGGGCTGGCACGGGACTGTTGCCAATTCCAAAGTCCACGGGGCCAATCAGTCCATTCAGCCGCAGCGCAAACACCACCCCGGCTGACCTGACCTAACAGAGTCCCCCTGGACTGATACAACTCAGCCAATAGCAAGCCAGACAGAGCGGCAGACAGCTGACTGGCCAGGGTCATAGCGTCCCACTGGTTAAACAGCAGCTCCGGATCGACGACATACCATCTCCCACAAGTCCCGGTGTCACTCCCATCATCTCTTCTTCTTCTGTTGCCGGAGCGCCTTCCTCCTCTTGGCGATCATGGCGTGGAGCTTCTCCAGCCCCTCGTGCAGCCCCTCGCCGATGATGGCGCAGGTGGGCTGCAGGTGCCAGGGTGTGGCGGAGCTCAGCTCGTTCAGGGCCAGCAGGCGCTCCATTTCGGCCAGGCTCAGAGAGTTCCTCAGGTCCTGCTTGTTGGCCACCACCAGGACGGGCACGCCCTGGTTCTCTGCCAGCCGCGTGATCTTGTGCAGCTCCGTCTTGGCCTCCTCGATGCGCTCGGCGTCCACTGAGTCCACCACAAACACGATGCCGTCTGCGCAGCGCGTGTAGGAGCGCCACAGGGGCCGCAGCTTCTCCTGGCCCCCCACGTCCCAGAAGTGGAATGCCGCCGTCCGCCGGCTGCTGCCCAGGGTCACTTTGATCTTCTCCGTGTTAAATCCCTTCGTCGGGACGGTGTTCACAAACTCGTTGAAGCGCAGGCGGTACAACACAGTGGTCTTGCCCGCACAGTCCAGCCCCAGAATAACAATGTGGAGGGCCTGGAAGGAGGGGATGCAGGGGAGGAGAGAGTGGTCTGATAATCCATTCCCCATCTTGGTGCGCCACGTTTGAAGGAAAAGGAGGGTGGCAGGGGAGGCAGTCTGCTTCACCAAATATTCACAAGGCGTCTCTTATTCCCCGTTATCTGAAAAACAGGAAGAACGTAAGCATCTGCAAAAGCACACAAACAACAAACACTCCATTGCTTGACAATTAGAAGGGTTCCCATTTCCTTTTTATGAGTCCTTTTAACATCTTTAAAAAGGTGTTGACATTATTCCGTAGGGCAAAAGATGAATAAGAAATAAAACAGCAGGGCGTATGGGAGCCTATTTGCACATGGAGCGCCACAGCAGAGCATGGATTTGATACGCTAATTCATATTCACCGGGGAGTAGAGCAGAAAAAATGCATCTTGCTTCAAGCCAGGATACATTAATTTAAATTAGGCCCAATGATTACAGCAGGAAATACATACATTTACTGTTGCTAAGCTTCCTATGCCAAATTATGATTTGTGAAAGCAGACAGAGCAGATCGTACAAAAAATAAAGGTGTTGCTCGGCAACATTCAAGGTCTACAGACGGGTTCTCTTCAGACTTTGTATTAATTATGTCAACAAGTGCCATGAAATTAGATAACATTTTTGAGTCAGTCAATATCACATTAAGACTAGCCTTCTAGCAGTCATTCAGCAGTTTATATCACGCTTAATGTACATGACTAAGCCTTTAACATCAGACTAAAAGGCAAGATTGGCTAGAATTACGTTATTACAATTTTTTTGCCTGCTGATCTAATCAGTCGCGTTCTGCGAGCCCGTCAAAACCAACATACCTTGACGATGTTAGAATCTTTCACGCTTCGGAAACTGGGAAAATGCGATAGAAAACGTATCCTTGTATTGATCTTTTTACCTCCACTCTATCATGGTCATACAACCACTGTAGAATAAAGTGTGGTGACTCCCTATCGGTCTCCCCACCTAAATGTCCAACCCTCTCAGTATCTGGCGCGCTGGTTGGCTGATTCACACAGCGCTTCGACGTTCCCATTTCTCTATTGGTGGGTAGAAAAGCCTGTCTTCTTATCCATGACACACCTCCGGCACCATACCACCTGTTTCTTTCGCTCAGTAAAACAGGTTCTAATGCTTGCATCGGCTACTCTGCATTGTTTTATATTTAAAATATACAACATTTAAAACTTTATAATTCTGTGACGAATGGCACTGAATAAATAGAATTTGTCTGAAAATCCGGGGAAAGGAAAATAGAAAGATTGTAGGTCTAATATTATTACGGTGAGTTTTCCACTTGGCTGTAGAGTTGTCCAACTTGGTTTAGACAAAAACTGGTATCAATTGCTGTCATACAATAGCCTATTGGAAATTTACAAAAGTGGATGTTTACTAGCATAATTGGTCATAAGAGAAACTGAAGAATGGATTGGGTGATTTCTCAAAACAAAACTACTACTTCATCATTGGCTTTAGAATGGCTTAAAATGTTTCCTATATTAGCGAACTGTAAGTTGTTCTGATCATTCACCCATCAGGAGACAGACTATTTAAAAGGTTTTGCAAGCTTAGAAGCGCTAAAATGATGTTAGACTATGTGTCTCCTTTATATTTTGAGAGAGACATTAGGAGGAGAATTGTAAACATACCATGGATGGAAGTATAATACCAAAATAAACTTGTGGAAATTAGACGAGAAATTCGAATTATGAGTTTAATGACCTGCAGAACCTCAGGTTAGGGTTATGGAACGCAGTCATCAGGCAAATCAAAGTGGCCATGCAGTTCATGCATCAGCATGAACATACACTCCAGAACGTCAAAGATAAGAATGAGAATTGGATTCTCTCTTTCGTAGTTTAGAACATTAGGTAGCAGTAAATTTTCCTTGAATTTAATTGTGAGGAAAACATTTTTAATCTGAATCACTTACACTGCATACAAAAGGGTGCAATAATATCAAAAGTGTGTGTGCTTTGTCAAATAAATGTTGGGATTGAATACAACAACAATACGTATTCGTTGTTTTGTGTCCCTTCTTCGTAAATAGTAAAAAAAAAAAGAAAAACATCAGCCAACATTAAAGACCATCAAAACAAAAAAACAACAACGAATGCAGCAATCATGGGGACCTAACTAGATGTCACTCAGAGCTTCAGTGAGCTCATGGCTGAGGGCACAGAGTCTGAGGCCCAGCGGGAGAAGTCCCAGCCCAGGAACCAGCCAGTAAAGGTGGGGGGCTCATAGCCCTGCTTAACCACGACTACAGCCGTCCTCTGGTCCCGGCCCCCTGGGTCTGTCTCTATGTACAGCTTGGCTGCAGAAAAACAGGTAGGTGAACAGTGAAACAAACAAGGCCAGATCAAACAAAATAAAGATCAAGAACAAGAAAAGTTTGCAATTATTCAAAACTATCAAATACTACTGACTTTACTTCTTTATTGACCCAATGGCGTCTTTGATGCTAAGCTAACAACAAAGGTTGGCAAAACCGCACCTGATTTGACAGACTCTGTTCTCTCCACCTCGTTGGCGTCCTTGCCAATCCAGACAAATACCTGCAACCACAAAACATGGACGCCGTTAGATAGCTGTCTGACCTGGACTACGTTTGAAAGGATGTTTTGAGGTATAGTGCCATGCCTGATCCCAGACATCCAGCAACATCACATCGTCCTCCGCCAGGTCCTCCTGAGTGAACTCCCCTGGAACCTCTTCAATCTGCGGGACCAAACGGACTGATGACTAACCAACATGAAACTGTAAGGTTCGACATCCTCTTACAGTCCTTTCTGTTTTGGAATGGTCAGTGTGGTGTGGACCCTCACATGCCCTAACTGTTATTCAGAGCTCTCAAATAGTTACATTCTAAATAGACTCATAAGTGTGTGTACAGAGCTACGCACAATGAAGCGGCCAGTCTTGTTAGAGCCGGCAAACAGTCGAGGTGGTTGAGAGAGGCTGCTGTTCTCCAGCATCTTTGATGTCTGGTACTCCTTCTTTCCACCTAATGCTGCCCAGAAGGCATCTGCAACAATGGCACGTCAGAGAATAGGAAAATTCATCATGGAGGGGTTATGCATAGCAATCGGGTCCTTTATTGCTTTTTATTTTTTCGAAACGCTCACCTGGTTCTTGACCCTCTATGATGCGTTGGCTGTTACACTTGAGCTCCTGGCTGATGTATTGCGCGCCCTTCTCCTCGTCTTCGCTGGCCCCTTTGCCTGCCCACAGGTAGCCCTGCCCCTCGGGCAGCTTTAGCAGGTAGGCATCGTTGGAGTTCAGACTGGTGGCCTCCGCCTCCACCTAGTGGCACACAAAACACACAGCAACCCGTTGAGCTTGAAAGTACCACAAAATAGTAGGGCTGTCAATCGATATTAAAACATTTAATCAAATGTATTACATGATATGCTGATTAATTAATTAATTAATTAATTACATTTAAATGCATGACATTATTATGGCAGACAGGTAAAGTATTATATAGGCATTGCAAAAGGAGGCTTTAGAAGTCAATAAATGGTTTGATTTCCATATTTTCAGACGTTTTCACAAATACTGTAAATGTATCTTTTTTTTCATTACTTAATACCGATGGTAAGAAAATTCCTTCCTGCAGAGAATGCATGACTGTGTTCTTCTCAATGTTTCCATTCAGAGGGCCATGTAGTTTGGTCATCCTATTCCATCATGTTTGCAGCTAGGGAAAGATGTGCAAACTGCTGATTGCAGTACTAATTGGGCAACGTGGGTCAACCGGGGTCAGGGTGTGAAATCGATTAATGTTATTTATTTTTATAGCATTATTTAGTACAATTAACTGCACTAAATGAATGTGTTAAATTGACAGCCCCTACAAAAAGTCATGTGCAGTATGTCAAAGTATTGAAATTTACAGAATATACAATAGTTATGAGCATCATGGTGAGAGGTGTAAAGGGACCTTACCTCTGCGATGCGTGTGATGGTTCCCAGGTTCTTCCGGACCTGGAAGAGGCGTGTCGAGGGTACTGGGGCCTGACCACCCAGTCGGGACGTCCCATCCCTGTACACAATGAGGGGCTTGGACTTAAACAGGCTGAGCAGATGGGGTGGCTCCTTACCCTGTGATACTCTCACCTTCGACCAGAGGGGGAACATATAGCATTAGAGAACAATAATGTGGCACCTCGCACAGACAGCCACCGTAACACTGTACTAGCAACCAATCGCCACTAGATGGCAATATATCAATTATTTTCACTTGGCCAAAAGGAATGAAATTTAAAGCTTGTATTGTGTTCTGTGTTGAGCTACTTAACCCCACATTTACATGAGGTTTCCCACAGCGTTTACCTGAACGGCGTTCCCACCCAGAGAGCGGTCCAGCTCCACAGTCAGGAAGGCCGAGGCGGTGAGCTCATCCAGCGTGCTGCTGGCGCCCTGCCTGAAAACCACAAAAAGAGGAACCCACTTGAAAAGCACATCAAGTATCACTTCCTGAAACGGGAAGCTTCCAATAAAAGGGAAGCTCCCGTGGTGGATCAGCGTGGCGAAGCTGTCACAAGACTGAACGGTTGGCTAATGACGCCCGCATGCCTCACCAGGTGTAGATGACTTGTCCTCTCCTGTATGTGTAGAGGATGATGTAGCAGTCCCCGCCGTAGAACTGGCCATATTCCTCTGGGTCCACAGGGACTCTCCCACTGCTCTCCACCCTCCAGATCTACAACAGACAAATAAGGGGACACTAAGCAATTACATCTATTATAAATTCAATACCAGTCAAAAGTTTGGATGCACTTCTCATTAAAGTGAACGGTAAGGTATGTCCAAATGTTTGACTGGTACTGTATATGTATATAGAACAACGTTATCCAGTTCTAAGAGTCTGTGTACTCCGTGATACTTGAGCGGTGGTGTTGGGAAGCTAGTGGAGATAGATCTGGCTTGGCAAGACAAGGCAGCTAGTTACCTCAGTGTCTCCACTGCCGTCGTCCACCATGTTGTACTGGGCCGCCATGTGCTGGGACTCATGCAGCTTGGAGGCGTCAAACTCCACCTGCTGGATCTTGGCTATCCTCTCGGTCACAAAGACCTTGCCGAAGCCCTGGCTCTGATCCATGTCCTTCCAGCCCTGGAAGAAGTGCTTGAAGATGGGCGTCTCACCCCCTTCAGGCAGAACCTGGATCTGTGGGGACATTGTGTCACCGTTGGGGCTAAAGCTAGTATGTGCCAGCAGTGCTCTTGCTTCTAATGTAATTCGTCTCAGGAAAAAGGTAATGAACTGATTGGAAAGTAACCACGGGACTATTTGGCACCACTTTGATTTGTCTGTATAGTACAGGAAAGTAAATTTGACTCATAGATGAACGAGCATTTGCAGATATGGAGGACTGTCCTATTATGAGCAGATAATGAGCAAAAAATGCCTTTGTCAACTGGATTTTACGCATTCATAACAGATAATAGGTTTTCTTTTGAACATGCCTGTGTGTTTGATGGGTAGCCCATCTGTTTGATGAAGCCTTCAGCGGTCTTCATGGCCTCTTTTCTCTCACTGGGGTTGGCATGACGACCTTTTGGGAAGTGCAGTCATAGATGGGCAATAAAATATTAATTAAATTTTTAATGTAAACAAATAAAGCCAGCTGTTCATTTTTGATTACAAAATTGTCACATGAGACATCTCATCCATACAAAAGCTGCTTGCTCGTCCATATAAAAAAGGGTGGTTGATGTTTGACAAAGATTTTACATTTTGGCATTAAGTCCAATCCGTCAATGATGTAGCCTACCTTTCCAAACAAAGATCATGTTGCTTTTGCCATGGTCTAGAATGAAGCATTCCTCTGTGAGCAGGAGGCTTTGCATGAATGGGTTCTCCTCGGACACGAGAGATACTTTCATGGTCCCAGAGGCATCGGACACCTGCACATGTGTAGCATCTCAAAGGTCATCTTCATGCCAAGGTCAAATTGTGTGTGGCTATGCGTGTAGTAGAATGTAGACCTTACCATGTAAAGTTTTGCCATCTTCCTGTTCGTGATGTCCGCCACTATATCGTCACTCTCATCTCCATCTGGGAGCACAGGTTTTTGACCAAGAACCTGTTATTACAGTGAAAGAAAAAGGACCACAGAAATTGTAGGATTTCACGTAGCAAAATATTGGACAAGACTTTTTCCAAGGACAATAAACCAATGGATTTTGGACAGCAGTTAATCTGAAAGACATCACATTTGAAAAGGTTTTGTATAAAATGCCTAATCCATGTATATAAGCGTTGCCTTGAATGGCACGTCCATGAGGTCTGGTCTTAAGGGAGGAGGCCCACAGTCAGTCACCTTGATCAGCTGAGAGGGCTCACTTCCATCTTCCACCACAGCCAGCTTGGCGCGGCCATTCCTCTCGTTGTCCCGGATGCCGGCTGCCACCTGCGTTGCCTTCAGTCTCTCAAACTTGTTGCACAGGGAGCCGCACCACTGGTAGATCACCTGGAGACACACACACACACAAGCATGGCCGGAGATTCACTAGGATTAGCTAGCAAACGCCAGCTGATCCCGCTTGATGACACCCGCCTTTTGTAAACATACTCTATATTCCACACAAAGGGCTTGTCATTTAAAAGGCCTCTTTCTTTGAACAGATGATTGTGTTGATAGGATCTGCGTGTGAAAACATGGGTAGGGATCTCTTACCGCGCCAAGGTCAACAATGAAGCAGTCGCCTTTGTTGAAGTTGTCCCAGCTGAGGGGCAGCTCGGTGGCCCGGACCACACGGCGGCCCTTGACGTGGAACAGTCTCCGGGCGGAGAGGTCATTGGTGACCACGTGTTGGAAGCCCGACGCCACCCCTCCAGCCTGCAGGGCAGCAGACAACAAACAGAGACTGTTACCCCATAGGCCCATACCCTTGCACCACACTCTTTTTCCCTCCGTTGTTTTCTGTGACCAAACATTACCTCACTAGGAGCTTACTGTCAAACTTGCACCCTCACCTGTTTACTGAAAAGCAGCTAGGATGTCTAGGATGTGACATGGAGGATATGGTCTGTATAATGTAACATTAGATTAGATTAGATTCCACTTTATTGTCATTGCACAGAGTACAAGTACTAAGACAACGCTGGCAATGTAGTTTGGCATCTAACCAGACAGTGCAAATACATGGTAAATGCAGAGTAAGGTGCAGAGTATATAGGAAAGATTGTTGAATAAATCGTAAGGGGTACTGTGATTATGCTAATGTAAATACAGTAAAACAGTACTACCAGTACAGTGCTGCTATAGTTAGGTGTGGAGAGCACTGTAAATAGGAATAAACTTAGTTCAATATACAATACAAAAGGTGGCTATGCATAAGCAATGTATTACAGGTAAGTGTTTTTACAGTTGTAATGGGCAGTAACATGACAGTCAGCAGTCCAATAGTGTCGTTTGGTCACTGGAGGAAGGTGTGTGCACGGTAGAGGGAGGGCGATGGGTGGAGCAGAGTGGAGCTCCTTACTTTGTAGGTGATGCCTCCTTTGAAGTAGCTGGTGAAGGCGGTGGACTCGTGGCCTTGCAGCTCGCGGTACTGCACAGGCTTGCCTCCCAGGTAGTCGTCCAGCTGCACCGTGAAGATGGTCGCCGCCGTGCTCTCGTCCTGGGAACACTCCTTGCCTGAGGGACAGGGAACGAACCTAGCTTAGACGGCGCATGAAGCTTAGGTTTAGGATTAGGATGCACCGTTGAGCAATAGTCTGCATGGTGAGGGTGCCCCACAAAGGGCCCTGGGCCCGAAGAGGCCAGTGTCCAAAAATGGATAGCAATAAAGTGTTCCGTTTCAAGCTGCTAGAGACTTTCATAATGATGAGTGTTTCCCTCTTTCTCCTCACACATTCTTCACCACTGTATAAGTGTGACTTCTCAGCAACACTCTTGTTCACTCTCTATCACCTTGTTGGCATATAACTTGCACGGCTGAATAGAATGTACATAGAAGGTATTTGCTCTTGAATGCCAGTTAAAGGCCTGTGATTTAGCCATTTGAATTGTTGGTATAATACGGAGCAAACAGTCTTTTGATGGAAAGGAAACACATTAGCTCTACAATTGAATGAGTAATTATGAATTATGTATGAAGCAATGATGTAAAGAAAAGAGCAGAGACTGCATCTTAGTGTTATTGAGGGGTTCCTAATGCAGGGATCGATTGACTTGTATTGGAACAAAGATACATTACAAGTGCAGTGTTTTATGTAGTCATCCCGTAGCCTTTTGCCCCCCGCATGTAAGATGAAATAATTTACAGTGAAGGGAAGTATTGCTTTACTACAAGAGCTGCAATATACCAAGAGACCAGGAATGTATAATGTTCTGCAAAAATCTAAATCTGCCTCTACTGCCTCTACACAGATTTTACAGCAGTTTAATTGTAAGCCACAATAAAAAT
>JAVQIZ010167958.1:0-49727 GCA_036023535.2 Galaxias brevipinnis
GTGTGTGTGTGGGTGGGAGAGTGTGTGTGTGTGTGTGTGTGTGTGTGTGTGTGTGTGTGTGTGTGTGTGTGTGTGTGTGTGTGTGTGTGTGTGTGTGTGTGTGTGTGTGGGTGTGTGTGGTCAGTCTGCTAATAGCTGGGACATGACAGAGCAGAACGGTGCTACTGTCAACCCTCAGCTGCTAGATGAGACGCCTAAGGCTTCCATCACCTCCAACAACGGTCAGTTTAAAATGGAGTTTTAAAACTGTACAGGATTCTGTTTCCTGTGTCAAGGTCTGGGCAATGTAAATTAGAGCAGAATTAGTTGGGAATGCTAAAAGTTGACTAAACTATTTTTGTACCTAATGGTCAGTGTGTTTTCACAACACACAACTCGTTTGTTTTTGTGGTGGATAAATATATCAAAATATTTTAATACAGCTTGAAGTATCTCTGTTATTTTAGAGTTTATTTTAAATTATTATTCTATTTCTAAGCACCTTGTTTATAATTTATTTGTTAGTTGAGTTGAGAGATCACTGGAACATTCAAAAGATCGGTCTGATATTGATACACACACACACACACACACATCTACATACTTTTATTTAATTTTTTTACCACTCTCGTTTTGTTTTCCTGAGTCATGTATCTCTCCTCCTGGCTTTCCCTTGACCTATGAAGAAATATATGTTTCTGTTTGGTTCCTAGTAGTGCTAGAGGAAGGACCCAGCATTGAGGGACTCAGCACAACTTCACCTGCCACCATTGGTGAGTAAGCCATCCATCCTGGGGCCAAAGACCTAAGCCATGCCCCATGTTTCTGCTACACTTTGGGCCAGCTGTTCTTTAGCTAGCTGACAAAGGTCTAAATGGCTAGAACTGGTTGATTGGTTTATGGAGTGTTTTTCTCAACTCATTATCTTTAAATATGATCAAAAACCGAATAACATAAGCAACCAATGTAAAGCTAGTTATTTAGGGAGTATTTGATAGTGTGATCCAGAAAATGTTCAAACAGCAGGATCCTACTGTTAATGTATACATCAGGCTCTCATCATATCAGTGTCAATGGATGTGTTGAAGTTAGGTTTATGAATACCGCTTTCAGTAATATGCCATGTAAAACGTTTCCCGAGATTTACCAGTCATTTTCTGCTTCAAGAATGAAAACATTCCCTTTCATAATTAATTAACATTTTACCCTTTTCGCAACACAATTCCTATTTCCTATGTGGCCCGAATCCCACGATTAAGGATGTCTGAGTTGTCCTGTAGAGGACTCCATGCGCTTATTGCCAGATGTACTCACACATCCACATAAAGGTGATTGGAACCGTGTGTTAGACCGTTGGCACAATGTCTGGCTATTCCAGATACATAGGTATGCTTTGTTAACTGACGCCTCAAATTGCTTTTGTAACCCCGCCTCAAACTATCCCCAGCACCACCCCTAGCATGAACACAGTCAGCATTGGTTGGAGTAGCAGTTACTAAACTCTTGCTTATGAGCTGTTGCGGCTGCTTGATAACCTCACTCACTGTGGTATTGCCAGGCTATATAATGCAGTGGTTTATTGACAAGTAGGCCTACATTCTCAAAAAATTTACGAGAAATTATAAAAACTGAAGAAAGGTTACATTGATGCACTTCATTTCAGGTGTGTTAGCAGAGAGAGGTGGGACCCTATGTTTAGGTGTGTCACGTAGACAGTCACTTGGCCTCAGGGTAGTTTCAACACCATAGCTTTTGTGGTCTTAGGTAGGTACTGACAAGTTGGAATGCCATGCTTTTGGAATTCTCCAGAGTGTTTTTCCAGAGTCTGAGACAATGAACACAACACACAACGTATGTAACATTTCTGCATATTGAAGTTGGCGTACCCTTGCGTTTCTAATAACGGGTTGATGGAAATTTGTATGGCCATGTTTGTTGAGAGAATTTCATAACCAGGGTCAACCTTTACTGTATAGTACAGTACGATCTGAACACTGCAAGCCAACCACTCAACTTCCCTTAAGCACTTGACCTATGGTTGGAGACCAAAGGTCAAACCTGAGTTGTTTTTTTATACAAATTATATAATGAAAGATTATATGAATTATAACTTTCTTTTGTAGGCCTACTTTGTTCATGCTATGGAGGGATAGACTGTTACAGTGGGTGCTTTAAGGAGTGTCTATCCTTGAAAAGACTATGTTTTTTTGTTTCAACGGAAATGCTGTTTTAATCAAGCTTTGAGCGCATGGATCTCTTGCTTGTCTCATTGGTAAAAGCTAGTTCATTCATTGGTTAAAGGAACACACTTTTTGCTGGATATTGAAGGGTTTGATTTGTGTTTCAGATGTGAAATCCTCCATTATTGGGAAGAAGAAGCCTACCACTGCTAAGAAAGGAGTGAGTGGATTTGAGCTATAAAGTGTGCCTTCAGTCAAAAACATTTCTCTGTAATGTTAACAACAAAGTGACAACACGCATTTAGTTATTTTTAAACTGGGTTTGGCAAACTGGTTTAGTCCTGTTTCACAAAATGACACATCTGAGAAGAGATTTTGACATGGTCTAATATACTTACTATTTTTTGTGTGTGTGTGTGTGTGTACACGTTATATGTACATACGTATATATAAATACGAACTGAATATACAGAGTATATACTGACTGTAAACGATTGTGTCTGTATTATGTATACGCGTATTTGACATTGTTTATTTTTGTGTCTCTCTTAGTTGGGAGCCAAGAAAGGTCTTGGTGCTCAGAAGGTAAGCAGCAAGAGCTTCTCTGAGGTGGAGAAACAGGCCCAGGTGGCTGAGAAACTTCGGGAGGAACAGGCTGCCGAGTCCAAGAAACAAGCTGAGGAATCTATGTGAGTACAAAGCAAAGCCTTTGTTGGGCCAAAAAAAGCAACGTATGAACTTTACATGTATAGTTATTTTGTCGAAATGAAAAGCTCTTTTAATCAAGCCTTTGATGCCGTGCATCTCTTGCTTGTCTTATGGAAGCGTTTTTTAAATTTTTTTATTTTCAACTGTGATTCATAAAGAATAGAGATTTATCTTCTCTCTATGTGGGGGAGAAATACATACGCCATCCCCTTCCAGACATTATTTTAACAAATAATGAAGATAGTTTAGTTTGTTTATATTTGTTTATAGCCAGGGCCTTATTCATTGAGGGCAACACTCTCTTTTGTCTGATGTAATTTTTTGGGTCTCGGACATTGAAAAAACCAAGAACCAAAGGAAAATATTTGGTTAACTTGAGGATCTATTTTTGTTTGTGCAATTTTCTGATGAACTCTCCCTTTGTAGTGTGGCTTCCATGCGATTGGCTTACAAAGAGCTGGAGATCGACCGGAAGATGGAGGACAAGAGGATCCAGAACCTGGAGAGCAAGAAGAGGGAGCAGGCTGAGCGACTGGGCATGGGCTTTGGCAACAGGAGGTGACTCCTCCACACCTACTCTGTTTCAATTCATAAATCCCATTTAACGGAATGGATTTCAGTATTTATCTTTGCTTCAATATGGTGGTCGACACCTTGAATATTGTGTGCCCCCCCCCCAAGTCATCAGGCATCTCAAGATGTTTGAATTTTGGTGGAACCTGTGGAAGCAAGTGTCTAAGTGTTCAAGATATATTTTATTGGCCGTTTTTTCTGTTAATGTTCACGTGCAGATGCGTTCTGTTTTTTTCCAGCGCTGTGTCTCACTCGGTGATGTCGGAAATGCAAGTGATCGAGCAGGAGACTCCCGTCGGTGCCAAGTCATCTGCTCGCTCCAAGCTGGACATGTTCGACGAGCCTGGCTTCACCTCTGGGCCCCCAAAGTATAACCCTTGCCCCTCCCCTCCCATCAAGCTCTGTCAGAGGGCGCACCCACTCTTAACTGGCAACCTTTTAACTGTCTACCCCCCCCCCTAAATTCCATTAAGCCATCTACCCATTTGTTACCCGCTCATAGCCTGTACTTGAAAAACATTTCTGATGACATTCAGTTTTACTGCCTGAGAACACAAAAGGCATAATTATTGTTGTCTTGGGTGTAGGATTCATTTGGAGATGGCGGGCATGATTTGTTCTTTGATCGTATGCTGTATGCCTTGTTTGCTGTGTAGGTACAAAGATAACCCTTTCACGATTGGGGACAGTTTTGGGTCTCGTTGGGACTCTGAGAGTGGAACTGCTTCTTTTACAACCTCCTGGGCCTTGGAAAAGGAAGAGGCTAAAGAGGACATCACCATCTCCAGCATCCAGCCCATTGGGGAAAGGTACAGTGATAAACGCTGTTTAGGACAACACTACCAACAAGCCTCACAGCAGATGGCAATATGTTGCTGTTTATATTTTACATGGCAACACAAACAATAATTTTATTTTGTGTGCAAGCGTTTTGGTCAAGCATGCAGCAAAGCAGTCTGTTATGCAAACACACACGTATTTTAAAATAACAGGTTGCTTTCTTTTAAAGAATAATGAAGTGAGGACCAGTCATTTGATCCTCACAAGTCAAAAATGTCCTCACTGAGATAGTAAAACAAGCTTTTCGGAGGGATTTTAAGGCTAAGCGGGGTTCAAACTTTACTAGTACGAGCAGTTCGATACGATGAGGCATACAATTTCATAGGTCCCGCACATTTTTTGTCAACAGCTGTTGATCCGTTCCTCAGATGTCCATTGCTCCCTCTGTTTCAGGCCAACAAGCAGAAGGAAGGCAGAGCCTGCAGCACCACTGGCCGAGTCTAGTGAGGCCAGGCAGAAGTTTGCCAACGCCAAAGCCATCTCCTCTGACATGTTCTTTGGCCGCGAGAGCAGTGCTGAAGTACGTATCCTACCCCTCCACGAGTGAGGGAATGTTTACGACACCTTTACACCTCTGCTTAAGGGCATTTTCGTCTCAGAATGGCTGGTGCATGACGTACATAGCTTCATACTCTGCTGTCATTAAAAAGGCCGGCCTACTGGTTTTCCCCCAAGAACAGTCAAGCTATAATCCCCCTTTTGTAGCTTCCTGTTCTGCAAACACGTGGCGTTTCAGACTGTCTGTCATTTCACAATTACAGAAGGTAATATTTTGACAGGTGCTCTTGTCCTGTTTGTCTAAGGCGTTGGCACTACCTGAATTGTCAAAAGAAGGATATCCTCCCATGGGCCATCATCTGCATTTTAGCAGCTTGCTAAAATACCAGGCATTTGGAAATATAGCTAAAACTCACTTCTGTCAATCAGTCATTCAATGCCATTGTATAATTTTTGCTAAGTTCATTAAGAGGTTAAAAAACACCAAGGCAATTACTTGTACTTGCAATATGCCTATTCTTCCAATGTTATTACTTGCTTTTTAGAGCTCAAAGGTCCAAGTCCTCTCAATTGATAAACGAAATGGCAGTCAGCCAGCTCAGAACTGAATCACATCATATCTAAAGAACATGACCTATCCATGTTTTGTTTTTTGGTTGTTCAGTACGATGCAAAGACCCGTCTGGAGGGGATGTCTGGCAACACGTCTATCAGTTCTGCTGACCTGTTTGGGGACGGCAGCGACCGCTCTGCTGGTAAGATCATTTTATTAAATGATAAAACTCTTAGCTATGACTTCCAAAAGTCCAAGTGTGCAGTGTGCAGTTTTTGTTTTCTTTGTTTCTTATATTCTTATATTCTTATATGGCTGTATGGATTATGTCAGAGATTGTATGCATTTTGCACATTCCTCTCTCTAGGTGCCTCGGGCTACGACAGCGTGCTTCCCTCGGGCCCCGACATTGCTCAGTTCAAACAAGGCGTAAAGACTGTGGCAGGCAAGATGGCAGTACTAGCTAACGGAGTCATGAACACCATACAGGTAAGAGTGGCAGCCAAGGCCACACGGGAAGATCTGACAAGTTTTGAATCCAAATGAAAAACGTATATGTTCTCTATTGCATTTGGCTGAATTGTTCCTTCTTAGCAATTTTACTGATCTTATCGCAATAGTTTTTATTTATTTTTTGGTCTTTTGTTCCTTTCTTGTATGTTTCTGCTTACCTTGTTTAAAGCACATTGAATTGTCTTTGTGGTGCGTTGAGCACACTTTTAGCATGCTACGACTGCCTTTATTTGGATGTTAAATAAAGTTTAACTTAGAATATGGAGAACTTGTGTGGCTTTCTAGCAGCCAAGCTACACATTTTCTGCGTTGAAAATACTAAATGGGTTTTTATTGATAATCTAATTCATACCCCTTTTTGTCTCTCAAAGGATCGCTATGGTGCCTACTGATGAGATGGGAATGACATGCAGGCCACCTGCAGGACTGAGGGAAGCAGACAGCAAACTAACTCTGCATACTGATGTTTGCCTTGAGATGGAAGACAGGCGCAAAGGAACTGGAAAGGATTGCATGACGAGGGGGATTCCACACACCTTCCCCATGTTCCCATTCAATTTTAGAGAATTCTTTCAGTGAGACAGTATTTTTATTTTTCATAATGGAAAGCTTTAGCTTGTGTTGTATTTTTTTCTAAAAAAACAAAATAAGCTTTCCTGTAATCCACTGTTGTTTCCTAAAGTAATTCTGGTCACATATTTCAAAAAATAATGACAGGATCAGAGTTGATTATATAAAGTTGATAATATGATTCGTTGCAAATCCTTTTTGATTTATAATATAACCAAACATATTTTATTTTTGGCGATGTATAGGTTAATTCATTATTCTTATTATAGCCATTCAGAGCTCTATTTTATCAGGAAAGGCAGCCCAGGCCCTTTAGTGTACAGCCTAATCCTACACCACCAGTGTAGTTTGTTTCAACAGATCATGTTTTCTCATCAATTAGATTCAATAGCAGAACTATGTGAATCACACTTAAATGGCAGAGGACTGAGATTGAATGCCTTTTCTGATGTTGTTACAGTGGCTTATATACCATTACACAAACCACTAACTACCTTAAGGCTGGTGGCAAAAGATGTAACAAAGTTTTAAATAATGTTGTCGTCAGACCACTGTTTTCAGAACACTGCATTCAGTGTTTGTTTGTGGTTTTGGTAAAGTTGTGATGCCTCTGTTAAAAAGGCTTTACCCCCCTGCCTATACCAGTATCAGTATAAAATGGAGGAAAGGATGGATATTTTAGATCTGTAATCTGTTTTTCCAAGCCCACTATCTATAGATTACTCACTTAACTTACTCTTTGAAAAGGCATGACAAGGTTTTTTATCTTTGTTTTCAATATAATAATTTTTTTTGTGTGTTTGGTAAATACATCAGTAAAGTTTTTGTTTGTTTTTCAAAACACTGATTGATGGTTTTTTGGCTGGATTGGGCACGCTTTGAAGTTACCTGTGGGTCCATCATCTCCAATTTTGTTATGCCTCCAGTCTGACATTCAACTAGGGGATTTTCCATCAGAATCACAAGATGACATTGTTCTTGTCATTGCTCACTTGGTTGCAATGAACAGATGGATCAATTAACACAACAAATTAAAATGTCTGCTGGAAAGATTGAAATGCATGGTGGTTAATCTATGCATCCCTGTAATATAATTTTGGCACTGGGAGATGTGAAAAATCCTTGGAAAATTCCACCAATGTCTCTTAGACAGCCTCGGTATATGTTTACACCACAGTGGTTTAAGCATTATATGAATGTACGATATAATCCTATATGTGGGTACATTTATTGTGATTAAAACAGAATGGTTTTCTAGAATGATTGACCATAAGTGATCATTTGGGCCTGTATGTGCTATTTGCAAATTTAAAGTAGCTTTATTGCTACTAGCTACAACACAAAAAAGCCTATATTTTTCTGATGTCTTGTTTTTTTTTTTTTGGTTTGTTTTTGCACTTTCGACAAATCGGTTTTCCATAGATGTATAGGACTAACACTGCCGGTCTGACTTCTGATTTGGTTTGATGCCTGTTTTTAAAATGTAAGTGGGAAAAGCATTCAGTCATAACTGAAGTCTTGGACAGGTATCTTTAGACTTCTTTGGTGTAAACATGGACAGAGGCGCTCAGTCAGTTTGATTGTGGTTAGAAAGTAATGTATTTCTAACCCAAATCTTTCTGTCTCTAGGGTGGGTTTGCGGGTCATTTTATCGTACTGTCCCCATGCCTGTTTATTAAATCCCTAATGTATAATGTATTGTTTCAAGCCCATAAGATGATCAGTACACAATTTAGTAAAAGATTAAACAAAAGTATTTATTGTAGACTACACAAAGAAACTTTTAAGATATGTCAATAAAGATTCAAACCTTTAATTTTGGTGTTTGTTATTTACCTCATTAGCACCTATACAGCTAATTCTCAACCATCACTCAATAATACCTGATTATAACACGTCATAGAAGGCATACATGTAAATCATTCTTACAAAATTAGCCACTTTCAAACATTTGTACCATAACCACTCTAGATGTTTTCTAGCAATAAACAACATGCCTGGTCTCAAACTTTGTTTAAAAGAAATGTATCTTCAACATGCAAAATATTCTTCATTTTTTTCTTTTCAATTTACATTCGTAGTAAATCATTATATTTGTACACCTGGCTTGTTATTTTTGTGTGCACAAATAAATCTGCATACTTGCAAAAGGTACTAACTTCACAAGCAATTCTTCATTATTACAATGAAAGGGTATTGGATCACTTCACACAGTGAAAACGGTCACGTTACCTCACACCAACAATTCAGGTTGTCTTTAAAGACATCAGTTGGAGGTGCTTGCTATCTACATTGAGAAGCTTCGACATTGAGTAAAGACGTTTCACCAAAGTTCTGACGTTCATGTTGGCCACCTACCTATCTGTTTAACAACATTTTCTTAAGGAATATGCTTGATTGAAGACGTGACGCAGATTCATAAATGAGTCAACCAAAATCTGACAGACGTCGACTACAGTATAATTATGAAGTAGAAGAACAATTGAGGGGGGAGGCTAAAACGTCATGTGGTAGACACTGATTCTGCTACAATCCAAAGTAAATGACAAATTACTACAAACAAAAGAAGTGGAAAACATCACAATGGAAGAACACACAACAGACTGTTTGGACAATGGCACAAATGTCTCAAATAGGGATGCATTTCTGGAGCATATTGTAGACCAACAAGGGAAAAAAGCTTGAACCTATGTACCACTACATACATAAATAACTACATAATCCTAAAAATTAGATTTTGGGCGTAAAACTCCAACTACTTCAGTTTCTGCTGCTTTACTGGTCAACCACAATACATTTTTAATCATGATCAGGAAGATTTTCTGAAGTTCTATGAAATCACAAGTCCCCAAAAAGGGGGGAGGTTCAAAATGAAAGGTCCCAGGACTACTGCATCTTGTCCTGTCACGTATACCAGATCACGTCAAACTTCACAAGGGTATTTTGTTTGTGGCACTTCGAGGACATTCCTTCATAGAATAGGGAAGACATACATTTGACATCACTTCTTAGAACAACTTGTGTTCCTATTTGTGGTTTTGACAAATTATTAACACCTGACATCTACTACTCCCCTTGTACTTGTTTTATAGTGGCATCAAAGATCTAGGACTCCATCTTCATCCATCCATCTATAGAAACTACTATCCCCAGTTATAGAAGTAGATCTTCTGCCAGGTTGGTAGGTAGTCCATTATAGGGCCTAAGTCAAGGGAGCAGATATGAAAAATTGATTGCAACAGATGCATTGTTATTGTACATTATAATAGAACTCATGACCAGTATATACATTTTGAATACACCCACCTATGCATTGGCAATAACATTGAATTTAACATCGCAAGAAGACAACTTATTTAACTTTCAAAAATTCTAAAAATCACTTACGTGCCACCAATCCAATGCCTGGAATGTGGTTAGCCAGGAAACTAAGCAGGCAAATAATCTTTGCCCTAAAGAAAAAAGAAAGAAAAGTATTATTCTAGACCATGAGCATGGTTAAAAAACAACAGCAACCAAATGTGTTCCATTTAAAGTTAATAATGAATCTTTGTTGTCTAAGCGATACTGCACACGGTGATTTTAGGTGAGCTGTTAGTCATATGGTGAATTTGAACGTACTGAGAGTATCGGTCATAGAAAGGTGAGCGGAGCAGATAGTAAAGAAGCAGGAAGGCTCGCCTCCTCATCTCAGCCCTCTCTCGACGATTCAGAGACTTGGTGTCACTCAGCAAGGCAAAACTAGAGTTCGGTTATATAAAGAAAAGTCACAATCATAACAAGAAATTTTTCAATATGGCTTCTAAGTATTTTGCAAATCGTATATATGTCTCTGAACTGGCTACATGTGTTGGAAAGAGAATGAGACAGAGGGAGAGAGAAAAAACAGACTGACAGGTCAGTGCATTTACCTGGTAACTTCTACAAGCCCAGAGATGATCCAAGGCTTCCAAGATTTTCTCCCACAAAGACCAAGAGAAAGTACTGCGTGTCTTTTAGGAATAACAAACAAACCATCCCTAAAGTAGTCGCTAACAAACCAGAAAAGAAAATGTCCCGAAGCAGAAAATAAAAATATCAGTTCATGTTTCCCAAAAACAGGAATGCTATAAAGGTATAATAAATGTATTCTAAGTATATGTCTATAAAAGTTTAGAAGAACGTCTACTCAAAGTTCAGCAAACTACTGTGTGGTAATACATGACCACACTAGATGAACAGCTGAATGAAACACTAAAGGATACAGTGTATAAGTGGTCGTCCGATGAACAGAGACTCTGCTATGGTTTCCTGGGTGCCTAGCTGTGTTGGGCTGGTGTGGAGGTCTTCCGGCCTGCTTCGCTTCTTTTCCCTACTGGGTGCTCCCCACAGTCTGGAATGCAGGGAGGGGGCTGGAGGAACAAAACCGGAGCAATTAAAATACACATGCAGGAAAAATAAGTCTATACAAACATGGGACTGTGGAAAAGTATGATACACAAAGTGAGGATTTACGTTATTTAAGACGAACAGTACCTGTGAGTCACTGATAATATGATGTTCAGCAAATCCACCAATAGACTCTTATAAAATATATTTTACACATGAGGTCTTACCACTGCCCAATGGCCTCATCACTCGTCCTGACCTCTGACCCACAAACGCAGGGTCATCTTGGTGGTCATCCTGGTTCTCATCTATACCATTAAAGAGAGATGAATACTTACAGTTGCAATCAAAATTATTCAACCCCCTTTGCAAATGAGGTTTATTAGGAACATTTACAAACTGTCGGCTGTTTGCAATAAACAAATTAAACAAGAACAAATGAAATAGCACAACACAACTAATATAAAAAGTGGTTTCTCCATTTTCAACACAAAATGTCACTTTTAGTGACTACTACAGTCTCAGAATTATTCAACCCCCTTCATGACAAGTGTCTTTAATACTTAGAAGAACACCCTTTTGCTGTTATGACTTGCTGCAAACGTGATGCATTGCCAGACACCAGCTTCTGGCAGCGTTTCTGAGGAATCTCAGCCCATTCTTCATGGGCAATGGCCTTTAATTCACTAATATTCTTGGGTTTACGTGCTGTAACCGCCTTCTTCAAATCCCACCAACAATTTTCTATGGGGTTCAAGTCAGGCGACTGTGACGGTCACTCCAGAATCTTCCAGGACTTCTTCTGAAATAAGCCTTGGTGGACTTTGAGGTATGCTTGGGATCATTGTCCTGTTGGAAGGTCCAATGACGCCCAAACCTCAGCTTCCTCACAGAAGGCATAACGTTTTCTCCTAGGGTTTCATGATACTTGATTGAATCCATCTTGCCCTCCACACACTGCAGGTTTCCAGTGCCAGAGGAAGCAAAACAGCCCCAGAGCATCACTGTGCCACCACCATGCTTCACTGTAGGCAGGGTGTTCTTTTAAGCGTATGCTTCATCCTTCCTCCTCCAGACATACCACTGATTCATTGGCCCAAAAAGTTACTGTTTTGTTTCATCACTCCACAGAACAGAATTCCCAAATTTCTGTGGCTTGTTTATATGGTTTTGAGTATATTGGAGCCAACCTTTCTTGTGCTTTTGTGTCAGTAGATGTGTACGTCTTGGAGTTCGGGCATGGAGACCTTCAGCGTTTAGTATGCCCCTTACTGTGCAACCTGAAACCTCAGTACCTGCTGCCACCAAACCTTGCTGCAGGTCTTTTGCAGTCACTCGAGGGTTTTTGACCACCTGCCTCCTCAGGAATCTGGTGGCAGCCGATGATAGCTTCCTCTTTCTGCCACGTCCAGGTAGTGTAGCAACTGTTCCTTTAACTTTGAACTTGCGAACTATGCTTCCAACTGTAACTCTAAGAACATTTAGTGCCTTTGCAATCTCTTTGTATCTTTTTATTTGTTTGCGCAAGGCAATGATCTCTTCTCTGAATGTTTTAGACAACTCTCTTGACTAGCCATATTTCTAACTTGCAATCCCCTAGCCAATGCCAGGTATTTGGTGTGGTCTATCCCTAACACACCTAAGGCAAATAATGAAGCCTTTGATTAGTTGCATCAGGTGTGCTTGAGACAATACCTGATTTGCAAATGTGTGCTCTTATGAGGGATTATATTGTTAAAATAATCATTCTGTTTTCTTCCACACTATTCAGGGCGTTGAATAATTCGGAGACTGCAGTAGTCATTAAAAGTGGCATTTTATGTGGAAAGTGGAGAAACCACTTGTTATATTAGTTGTGTTGAGCTATTTCAATTGTTCTTGTTTGATTTGTTTATTGCAAACAGCTGACAGTGTGTAAATGTAGCTAATAACCCTAACTTGCAATGGGGGTTGAATAATTTTGATTGCAACTGTATATACATTTTAACCTTAGATCTAGCACTCAATTCTGACATATATATCTCTACATAAAATATGTATATTAGTGATGATATTTGTTAAAATGATTGCATGCATCTTACTTCTCTAATTGCCCTCTGTAACCATGAACTGCTTATTTTTAAATGCACTAGTTATATATGTATATATTTATAAATAAGCAGTTAACCTTTAGAGAGGGGAATAAGAAGTAAGAGGGATTAATCATTTTAACATGTGATATCATCACTGATGACACTTACCTCCATTACCCAACTGTGTATCCCTATCTAGCGGGGTAATAGGAGGGGAAGTCTGAATACCGGATTTGTACCAGAAAAGCAGCAGCAGTCTCAAAATTGCTCTGGGGAGGAGAACGACAAAGTTGCGTGAAAAGGAAATATGCAATACTTCTGAAGGGTGTGAATAAAGTTGTTTAAAAAATAAAAAGCTTGCAGGGACCTATAATAAGCGGTTAAACCCAGCCTCAAAGCACTCTACATTAATTTTAAGTTGTTTTTCTATTAAACACATTCCATAAAATAGTTAAGTTAATTAATCCTTTGGACTAGCATTTACACGTATTTCAATATTCCAACATTTTAGTGTTCTGCATGAATAACTCATTTATAATGTATTATTAAAATGATCCTAAATGCAGAGCCATACTTTGCTATCTGAATGAGTGCAATGACCAGCCAGCGCCCCCCTTCTCCCCACAGCTTGTTTGCCCCCATCTCCAGAAACACCTCCACATACTCCATCACTGACAGCCAGGTCAGTAGCCTCTGCTGAGTCAGAGACTGGACACAGACAGACACATATTAGACACGGGTCAGAAGTTACACACAGTATACAGTAGAATTCAGGTTAAATGGCAGTTAGAAATACAGCACTCTTGGATGGTGCCTTAGGGAGTATGCAAAAAAAATAAAAAAATAAATTGCACTTTCTTGTTTATTTAAATAATGTTAAAAGCTTATTGGCATGACTGTCATACTCACCACAGGAAGCGTACGACTTAGTCCTTTACGCAGAATGCTATCATTCAACAACACCAGTAGATTGGAGGCCGAGTACACTGTAGACAACCACACAAACCCATCCAAGTGTAAGTCATATTGATCTAACTGTGTGGTTGGCTGTGCCTGGCTTTTTAGCACAATCACTTTTTAAGAAACTAGCATTTATATAAGATGACAACTCACCCAACTCCGATAGTTCATGAGAGTCTGCAAATCGGCCTGCAAATAACACAAGATTAATCTTAATACTCAAGCAGGACCTTTACCAAACACTTTGTTGCTCTTTGTTATTACTGTTTAGCCTGATCATTAACTGTGACTGAGGAAATGTTTTAGCATGTGTGATGACCCCTGGTGTCATCTAGGCCCTAGATTCTAGGGTGATGGGTTGGGTGTCTCTGATTACCTTTATCTGGAACACCTGGGGGGAGGTTCATAGTATATTTAAGCCACAGGTGGGCTCAGTCTCTCTGCTCCTCCTTCTGGGCACCCGTTTGGTTTGCTTATGCCTTAGTTATTTTATGCTTTCATGCACCCTTCAATACCTACACATACAACTGACGTTGCTGACGCTGACACCCCATCCTTCATTTAGTTAGTATTTGGTTGATTTTTGGTTAATAAAGTTACTTTTGTTAAACGTTCCCCATTGGTGTCTCCCTTTTGTTATGGCCACATGAGCATGACATGTAAGAAGAGGGAAACGTTTTTTTTTTTTTGTCTTCTCATAACGTGAGCGACCCATGGCCAATGAGTTTTAGAACTAGGAACTTGGACTGTCTTCCAACTCCCCATCCTACGAATGCATGTTTATAGTTTGTTGACGCTTCATTGGGGTGCAGCCGTTTTTGACACATACCCGGCTTTTAATACACTTCTAATTGACCTTACTTTTTGCCTTAACACGTGGATGCTGGTAAACAAAAGATGGAATAGCAAAACATGCGAGGCAATCAAGTAAGGTTGAGGTTGTCTTCAAAAAACAATTAAAGAAAATTTCATTATATTGTTGTTAACTTCAATATTTTGCAACTTGAAAAACGTTTTGTATTGTGCACTTTGTACTGTGCTTGCAGAAATGTGTGAGTTAGACCATGCGTGCTCGCAATTTCTATACGTGTAAAGAGAGCTGGGCCTGCCAATGTGTGCATCTAACTTGATATGTTAGCAACTCACCTGCTATTAGATATGACAACGTTCGTACTGTACTCTCAAGTTGTGCAGTAGCTCCTGGGTTTTTTGTGACATAATCCCGATACCGCTCATAAATGTGTGTCAATTTATTTATGTACGCTTGAGCCATTGCAGCTTTTGAGAAACAACACCACTTTGCTACATTAAAGTTTATTTTGACAAATAATAAACTTCCGTATAACAAGCGTTCTCGTGCGTTCTTTAAATCCGAAGTCCCACTAGAAACGAAAACACTTAACATTGGTTCCGCTTAATTAACAGACACGCCTCTTCCGGACACGTTCTTGTTGCATCAGCATCAGACACTGCAGACTGTCATGTCAAACTCGGGAGAACAAGGTACAATTTGAATCAAATAACTTTACACTGTGTCAACTAACGTTTTCAATGATATGCTAAATGTGTGCGTAATATAACTGCTACTTGTTCTATTCATTTATTTGCACAGCTGTACGTTTTAACTAGCGGTTCATGCTAACTACTGGCTAGCTAATGCTAACGTATTAATATCAGCTGTTTGGTGCTTTGTTAAGCCTTCCTTGTATGCCCCGACACATTTGAAAGGCTTTTGATATTTGGATATCTCTGGCTGGGATAGCAAGTGGATTATTACACATAACGTTACATAATATCTGAATCTGCGTAGTATCAATTGTAATCTTTGTCTCCGTTTAGCGAGTCCCTGCCCTTATAACTGTTAATTATCTTTATACAATTATGATCGTGTGTTCTTGAGTATTATAGGCTTGTGTGTACCAGGAACATAGCCTTAATTAAACACACAAGAGGGATACCGCAAGTAAACAGATAGGAAATGGTTGCATCATCTCTCAACAGGCTGAACCAACTATGCATAACGTTTTAACTAGAACAATAGATTAGCTTGCTTAATAAACAAATTGAATGTGAAAAAAAAATATTATTATGGTTTTCTTAACGGTGTAAACACCCCACACAATTTATTAAGACAATTTAATAAACCCCCCAAAACGTATAATAATATAAACAGACTGTAAAACATTAAACTAATTTAATCTAAAAAACATTTTCAAATAAAAATGTTTAATACCTCAAGTGTATGAAGACCAATCTTGAATTTATTTAAATATTTCTTATAAGTGTTTTCAGGAGAGTTTTAAATTAAGTTGACAAGCCTTAGGCTTTGTAGTAAATTGTCCCAAAGTCTATGTGCCCTTAAGCATTGAAATGCAGGGTTATTATTACTGTTAGTTATGATATAGTAAACATAGCCTAAGGTCACATTTTATACCTATCAAGTTCCTTATCATTTAGAGAAATCAAACCTATGCAACACACTGAACTGAAAGCAAACGGAAAATGTTGCATAATGAGTCATCATCTCAATAGTAGCCAGAGCTTAACGCTTCACTTTTTGCATTGAGCATTAAAATGATCAAGGTGATCAGTACTGTTAGGTATGATGATGTAAGCATAGACTGAGGCGACCTTTTTTAGACCTATCAAAGTCATTAGTGTTTCTGAGAAATTCACACTACTCTGAGAAACAAACTAAACTGAAAGTAAAAGCAAAATGTTGCATGATGGGTCGTCCAAGAAAAAGCTTCAGGCCCTAACTGGTAAATGGTCTTGAGGTTATCCAGTTTCTTTCTGAGCATGGTGTTGACTTTGAATGAATTTGGCTTGTGAAGCGTGTTACTTTTTTTCAGTTTTAGTTTAGCCAATCTGACTCATAAATGTGGCAGGTAGCCCAGTGCCTTGTCGGTGATGCATTGTAGTGCTCTGTGTCCTCTAAGGTGTTTTTGGCCTGTTTCTTATTGAGTGCAGCTGTCAACAATAATACAGCAATCAAGCAACCAGTTTTCCGCTTGTCTGTCTCTTATTACTTTCCGATAGGTTTTTAACTAGCTGAATGTTAGTCAGTTGTAGCCAGTATATTAGTGTAGTTAGCCTCCTAATTGTTTGCAAAATGTCTGCCCTCTTGTCTCTGCAGCCTTTGAGTATGGCTTCTTACTCCGTAAAAGTGAAACTGGCACCTTGGTGGGGGCCCTGAATGAGTACCTGAGTTCCCGCAGCTACCTGGCTGGGTTCAGCCCCTCTTTGGCTGACCAGGAAGCCTTCGGGCTGCTCCCTGGGCCTCCGGCTCCGCAGCACGTTCACGCTCTGCGCTGGTACAGACACATAGAGGCCCTGCTGCAGGATGTCTCCTCCCTGCTGCCTCTGGCCGACCTTTGCCCTCAGAACAGCAGTGAGTAGAGTGGGCATCGGAGGCAGACAGAAAAAGAACAGAGAGGAGTAGAGTGGACATTGGAGGCAAACAGAAAAGAACAGAAAGGAGAGTCCCTTTCCTCAGAAAAAGCAAAGTTCTAGTGTAGGACTACCACCCTAAGCTTTTTTTTTTTTGGTGCATGCGTCATCGATGAAAGCTTAAAGCAACTATATGCAACTTTTTTATATTAACAGGTTATCAATACATTTCTTGATAGCACATTGTAGTGTCTATGGGAGGATTAAAAAATCGCGTTTCAAATCAGTCCTCTTGAAGTCTCAATATTGAACACTAATCTTGTCTGGCACTGGGTACGATCTCTCGCAAAACAGTGACGAAGTGCGTCACTAAATCATGAAGAGATGCCCGTACTTGGAGTATAGTCCTTGACCGTGCTAGCTATATGCAGTGACCATAAGCATTCTGCATGTCTTCTTTGCGACGGTTAGGGAAAAGAATTACACTAAGCAAACTGTAGGGGCCGACAAAATCACCTCCTACAGATAAACTGCCTCTAGTAACTTTCAGAATACTGAACCCCTCTTTTTGTATTAATGTGACTAGCACAAACAGGGACATTTGGTCCTTTTAGCTACAGAATATTGAGAATATTGTGTGATTTTCCAACAAAATAAATTGCACTTGCTCTTAAAGACAGCAGTTAATACGAACAGAGTGAGAACCTTATTTGTCTTAGGATGATGCATGGGTCTGAAAAAGTGAGTTACACTTACATTAGCCAGATTGACCTGTAGGAACACCAGAGTTTGGTTTGACTTTGTGGGGTCATGACCTCAGCACCTTTGGGACTCTCAAAATAAAACCTTCATTGTTCTTGGGTCATACAGGGAAAGCCCATACTTTGCATATTTCTGATAAAACAATTCTTGTTTTAAAATGGCTTAATTATTTTATCCCCTTGGCTATTTTTAGTGAAGGGAAAGAGGGTTCAACCTCCTTGGTCGGCACCGGCTGGAACTAATGTTCCACAGTTACGCCTCTACAATAGCCTAACCCGCACTAAGGTACGTTTTTCATGTAGAAAAATCTTAAACAATAACCTTAAACTTAAGATCTCTCAACATTTTATTAAAGTGTATATATTGCACTTAGCTATTTCCATACTTGTGTAAAGAGGTGTGCACAGTAAAAACAGTTATCATGTGAAATGTATTGAAATATTTCCTTAAATGTTTGGTTGTTGCAGGAGGTGTTTGTTCCTCAGAATGGAAATCAAGTGCTGTGGTACTCCTGTGGACCCACAGTGTACGATGCGTCTCACATGGGACATGCCAGGTAACACAACTAGGCTACTGTGCCACAAAATCTCACATCTTTAAATAAAGTCACCGAACATACACAAAACATGCTGTACTCTTGAACTCAAGAAGCATTTACAGCAATTGCATACTAATCTTGGTATTTACATATGTCTCCATTTCTTTCAGATCATACATATCTTTTGATATTCTCAGAAGGATACTGAAGAACTATTTCCATTATGATGTCCTCTACTGCATGAACATCACAGACATTGATGACAAAGTAGGCAGAAGCTCATTTTCTTCCTTAATTAAAATAATCACCTATTCTAGTTTCAATCCATGTACATTTAAACATAACTACTACATAAACAAATCATTTGTATGTTTACCGTGCAAAAGCAATGGAATGAAAAAAAATCCTGCGTTCCATAGGGCTATCAGTTTTTAAAGGCTTATGTAACATGCAGACGTCTTGTTTCCAGATAATCAAACGTGCCAGGCAGAACTACCTTCTCGACCAGTACAAGGAGAAGAACCCAGGATCGGCGCAGATATTGAAGGATGTCCTAAGTGCCAGAGAGGTAATACTCCTATGTCATCATTGTGCACACTGCCATGTACCATGACAATTACTGTCCCCACTTTATATATGTTAATCAGGAAAGGTTGTTACCATCTTAGAATTGTTTGCAATGGGATGAAAGTGGAACCCAATAGGTTCTGTAACTGCATGGCTTATGAGCTGCTATTGGTCTAAAGAACATGACACAATGGCTTTGTTGAATACTGGATTATGCTTGGCTGATGGGCTTGCATTGTTTGTCTTACCAAACAAATGTGAAACTATTGTTCAGCACAAATGCTCTTCCCAGGTCGTGTAAAGCTAATTAGTTAGATCAGGCTATTAGTCACCCTTTCCCATAAGTGGCCAAAATGGAAAGCTATTGGGTACTCATGCATGTGATTTTCTATTTTGCAGCCTTTCCAGGCCAAGCTGGCAGAGACCACGGACCTTGATAAGAAGCAGATGCTGGAGAGGCTAGACGCAGCAGTGACAGCTGCCCTGGTTCCTCTGCAGGCCTCCATCGAGAGCAAAGCAGCCCAAGAGGTCCTTCAGCAGCAAAGCCAGGTACTATAATTGGACCAGATGTCATTTATGCAGCACATTTCATACCAGGATGAGGAATAATTACACAGTTATTATCCAGTGTCCCATCTATTTAGTTCTTCTTAGCTTTTCACAATCTTTTCAAGTTAAGCATTGTTAAGGTTTATTTCAGACAGTGCATTGTGATTAGTTTGAGAAGCATTTCGGTAGTAGTTTACTACAATAAGAGTGTGTGTTGATTGTATTATTTTTGCTTTATAGATACTGTTGGAGAATGCCAAAGACCTATTGGCTGATTGGCTGGATAACCAGTTTGGAAGTGAAGTAACTGAAAACTCTATATTTTCAGTCTGTCCCAAATATTGGGAAGGGGAGTACCACAAAGACATGGATGCCCTCAATGTAAGTAGAAAATACATATATATAGTCATGATGGAATGGAATCTGCTGCATATACCTCGGATTACTCCTATTGGATTGGATAACTTGGATTACTCCTATTGCCTATTTTATTATGCATACTTCTTTATGACCATCAGGTCCTTCCACCCGATGTTCTCACCCGAGTTAGTGAATATGTACCAGAAATTGTGGACTTTGTGAACAAAATAGTCCTCAATGGCTATGGGTAAGCAATTCTATTTTTTTATTCGCACAGTAAAAAAAAAAAACATAAACACAAAAAAATTACAATAATACATTTTTATATATATATATATATATATACATACATACATACATACATACATACATACATACATACACATGTGCGGGTGAAGTTAAAAACCCAAGTGGGCTTAGAAAAAACACCTCACCTAAAAAGTAATTATCAGACGTTAGAATAACCAAACAAATGCATATTACTAATTTCAGCTCATCATGACAGTACTCATCAAAGAACTTCAGTGTTCCCTTTTTGTTGTTTTGTTAGGTATGAGTCCAATGGCTCTGTTTACTTTGACACGTCCAAGTTTGACAGCAGCCTGCAACACTCCTATGGCAAGCTGGTGCCTGAAGCAGTAGGAGACCAGAAGGCTCTTCAAGAGGGAGAAGGTAAACCTCATCACAATGTATCCGGTTTTGACACACAAATAACTTTTTGTGTTCCGGTCACTTAATAGAACAACTATCACTCAATTTTAGTGACAGTTAATGCCTGTGTTGTGGATAAAACTATGCATTAATGAAGAGTTATTTTTAATGTTGTTTTATGGCCGCTAGGTGACCTGAGCATCTCGGCTGACAGACTCAATGAAAAGAGGTCACAGAATGACTTTGCCCTGTGGAAAGCATCCAAGCCTGGGGAGCCGTCCTGGGACTCTCCCTGGGGAAAAGTGAGTCTTCACTCCTTTATCTTGTGGTCATAACATATGTTAGGCACATTTGTTATCTGTCTCTTGTAGGAATCACTCATTAATATTGTTAATATGGTACCTACTGCTACTAATGGTTAAGAAGAGTTTGTGTTTCGGATCGGCCTATTTCAGAATTGTGTGTATGTTTGCGTGCGTCCCTGTTCAAATCAAAAATGAAGGTGCTCTGAATTAATTACAGCTGTACAAAGAAAATAATGTGTGTAATATTTTTACAGGGGAGGCCTGGGTGGCACATTGAATGTTCAGCCATGGCTGGCTCTATCTTGGGAGATTCAATGGACATTCATGGAGGAGGATTCGATCTAAGATTTCCTCATCATGACAATGAGTTGGCGCAGTCAGAGGTGGGAACGCTTTTATGCTGTCAAGTATGCGACCTTGTTAAATGTAAAATCCAAAGCACTGTGCTATGTTGAGCTTTTTCCACTGCTTTTTATAAGCATAGTTCTCATCGGCTAACAATTTAAATTCTTTTCACAGGCATTCTTTGAGAATGATCACTGGGTTCGGTACTTTTTGCACACTGGCCACCTGACGATTGCTGGCTGTAAAATGTCCAAATCTCTCAAGAATTTCATCACCATAAAGGATGCCTTGGCAAAGAATACAGGTAAATCATTCTGCTCTACATTAGCGCTGAGTGAACCCTTTCAAACTTTGTTGAATATTGAAACCAGTTACGAAATGAAAGTAACACTATGTGTAGGAAAAGAGTGATTTACAAATGATAAAACTCTGAGAAAAATACTCTATTCACCGAATTACGACTGTACACCACCATTGGAAGCTATTGAGAATGCTACTTTCCATTTTGATGAGCTATGATTTGCTGACAAGGAAAGACAAGTAATCTGCACATCTAATCCAACACAAAACCAGTAAATAAGGAGTATTAGTTTAGTTTGTTGTTTAAACCACTAATTACTTCCAAACAGCCACCAGGCTGTGTGTACATTGCACAGATGGACAAGCATGTTTGTTTGAGGGATGGCACACAAAATGTTTCTGTGTTTTTTCCCTTCAGCTCGCCAGCTCCGTCTAGCCTTCTTAATGCATGCCTGGAAGGATACTTTGGATTACTCTGCCAACACCATGGAGTCTGCTGTCCAGTATGAGAAGTTCATGAATGTAGGTCGTCATGCATTCAGATCGCTCTCCATCTCTCTGCTGACGTGATCATTTACTTTCCCTATGACCTCACCAAACATTGCTTACTTCATTTGTTCCTTGGAAACAAAAATAAAAACATTATTTGTATAATAATAATATGTCCGTGAGTATTATGTTTTATAATTCGTACCGAGGCTTATCATTTGTTTTTATTCTGTCTGCACACAGGAGTTTTTCCTCAATGTGAAAGACATTCTGCGCACTCCCACCGACATAACTGGACAGTATGAAAAGTGGGAATCTTCAGAAATGGACCTCAACAAGAGGTAAGGAGAATACATTAAAACAACATGCTATCCCAATTTTAATGTAAGTATGTGTTCTGTGTATTACCTTGATTGATCTATTTTGACATCCGTTATCTGGCGTGGAGTAGTAGTGTGTATAGACACATTAATCAAAGATTAAGAATCACACGACTACTCTCTGTCCAAACGTTTGGTTTACAGTTTTTATGAGAGGAAAGCAGCCATCTATGAGGCTCTGTGTGACAATGTGGACACACGTTCTGCCATGGAGGAGATGAGGGCTCTGGTCAGCCAGGGCAACACCTACATAGCCAGCAGGAAGAGTGCCAAGCTGATGCCAAACCGCATGCTTTTGAAAAGCATTGCTCTCTACCTAACAGAAATGCTCAAGGCAAGAGACTACGACTGCTTGTCAATAACTGTATTTCAGGCTGTCATTTGAATACAGCATTTCATAATTTCCTGTCTTCCTTCCTGTTTACCTGCATTCCACTTTGAGCCTATTCATTTCACTCTCTTCAGGAGGTAGCGTTTAAGTAACCTTCAAAATAATCCAATGCAATGATCTGAGGAAGAGTTCATAAAAGAGGATTTAAATTACATGAATTGTAAGAGTGTTGGTGACCACACTTATCAGCCTGTATGAGTTATTTAGCCCTTATTGTTGTGCTGTACCACTGTCGTGACCCTCTAGACATTCGGTGCCATTGAGGGGGCCGAGCCCATAGGCTTCCCAGTAGGAGGAAACGGCCAGAGTGCTGATGTAAGTATGAAACAACAATAGAGTTCATATTTACGGTTATAGTTGTTTGAAGTGATTTCTGGGTACACCACACAAAATCAACATCCATCACTTACACCCCATAAGGCTAGTTTCATTGTGACAAGCTGCCGCTACCAAAAAGCTGTGATGTGGAAGAAGTAACACATTTTTGTTGATGTATTTGGCAGCTGGAGAGCACAGTAATGCCATATCTGAAAGTGCTGTCAGATTTCAGAGAGGGTGTTAGAAAAATTGCCAGAGAACAGAAAGGTAAGCATTCTCTTGAGAGCGGCTTTTTAAAACATTTTTTTTTTTTGCACAGTAGGTAACATAAGTCAATAAAGTATCTTTTTGTTTCTTGTATGTTTTAAAAACATTAATTGTTAATTAAACAGTTCTGTGTGCACTGAATAGGGTGAACCACAGTAATTGACTCCTTATTGAAATACTAAATTCAACTGCTTGTCTGTTTTTAGTCACAGAGGTTCTGCAGCTTTGTGACTTGGTACGTGATGATACTTTACCTGAGCTGGGTGTTCGTCTCGAAGACCATGAAGGTACGTGTGCAGAAAACTCTGGCCAATACATTTTATTCTTCTGTCAAAATTACAGTCGACGGACCAAATGTCAGCTATCTTTGTTACACCTAGATGTTTTTAGGTAAAAAAAAATGATGTTGGATAAGCAACATTGGTTTTTTTATATAATGTATATAAATATATAAATAATATTTATATAATATAAAATATCGCTCGGGCATTTTTGTTATTTATTTGCAGGCCTTCCCACGGTGGTCAAATTGGTGGATAGGGAAACGCTAATTAGGGAAAGGGATGAAAAACAAAAGGTGAACAAACAACGCTTGGCTTTAATTATCACTAGCAAAGCTTTCAGTGGCTTTTTAGATTTTGAGACCTGATTGCTGTCATTATTGTATTTCCATCGTTCAAATGCCTCTTGTTAAATGTCAATCGCATTCCCTTTATTCACCTTCTGTAGGTGGAAGAAGAGAAGAAAAAGAAGAAAGAGGAATCTGCCAAGAGAAAACAGGAGCAAGAGGTAAGTTTGAAAAATTCTTGAATTGTATGAATGTGGGTAAATTCATTCAACTAGAAGAGGATTATTGTAAGCTGCATAGTGTTCAGAATAATACTTAGAAGTGCTCCCATTCATTCTTCTGATAAAACCAATAAGTTGATCATTTATTTTATTTTCAGGCGGCTAAACTGGCAAAAATGAAGATCCCACCATCTGAAATGTTTCGCTCTGAAACAGAGAAATATTCCAGCTATGATGAAACTGTAAATACTTTTTAAATACAAATATTGATTTGAAATTCCTTTTTTTTTCAGCTTATAAAAAATAGAATGACTAGGCAATCACTAGTCACTGTGAAATAATCTTATAATTTAGAATTTGTCATATATTAATCATCATTAAAATTATATGTCGTATGAATTGCATGAAACTAGGCTTTATTTCGACGAGCTTTATTTTGTTGTACAAATATATTTTGGGCTGTTTCTTCCAGGGTTTCCCCGTTCTTGACCATGAAGGCAAAGAGATCAGCAAGGGGCAGGCAAAGAAGCTGCGCAAGCTTTATGAGGCACAAGAGAAACTGCACAAAGAGTATCTTCAGATGAGCCAGAACGGCAGCTGAGATCGCTGGCGAAGAGCAATTTTGGCAATCCTCAAGGCTATCCCTGTCACGTTACATCCATATTGAGGCCTTTAAGGCTAGGTAGATCTTGATAATTGAAGCATTTTCCCAGGATGTAATATCCCTTTGTGTTAAAATCTGACAACTCAGGAAGAGCAAATGCTCTATAGTGACAAGAAACAGGGCTTTGCTTGCTTTCTTCCTTCTGCATAAAATTGCAGACTGAAAGAATAGGATGTAGACTTAGATACACTAATGGACTGGATACATGGGCAGGCTCATCTTCTACAGCTTACCATTTAGGATAACAAAGAGTATAGGTTTACATCAAACCAATTTCTTGAAAAATGTATAAAGGAGTAGGCTGGAAAGTTTAGGTCAGGGAAAAAGGAGGTGGTGGAGGAGGTTGAAAAACTGCAATGCTGCTGACTTAACAAAGCACTTGGGGGTTTTTAGACTGGTAATTTAAGTCAGAAACGTTGCTTTTGTGTCTTGCCCAATTCACTCAACAGGCAGGAATTGCCACCTAACTTCCCTTGAAAAAAATATGTGGTATAAAAACGTAATGAGAACCTGTTTTTTGAGAGTTAAAGCTTGCAGTTCCAGATTCTCTCTGACGAATGGAGTGCATTGCATTGCCAGATCTCTACATGACCTGTGTATCATGGCCTTAACAACGGTTAAGACTTAAAGTACCTGGGCCCAGCCTCTTAAAGATTTGCTAGTGTTACTATTATTTCATTCCTCAATATTTTCCTGCCAGAAGAGACTGCTGTTCTATGCTTTTATTACATTGCTACTTAACAAAGTGTTTGCAAACACAAGTGAGATTCTAAGTTTCATGTTCCACTATATTCAGATTTTACAGTACCAACAAACTACTTTGTCATTTCAGAGAGTAAACTAAGTTAGCTGCCAAAACTTTAAATAGTCAAACAGTTGTTGTAAAACAGCTATTATAGTAAAGGCTGGTTCCCAATATGTTGCTATGCTTATAACAAAGGGAAGATTGAACTCAGAACCATTGTTAGCCTTGTTGTCTCATGTACTGTATATTTGAGTTTGACCACATGAAAAAGTGCTAATATTGGTTGGTAGTTTTTCGTTCAGCCGTCCATTCCGGTAGTTTAAAAACATCATTGTCAACTTTGGTAGTTTAATAACTTAATTCACAGTTGCAGAACAAAATCATTTTATATTGTGATGTAATGTCTTTAACTGTAAATACTTTGTTGCATGAAGGAAATGGTTATACCAGATGCTAAGATTGATGATAGATATAGGCCATTAGGCTTCTTAAAACTTAAATGGTTGATGAGGTGAATTTTCATTGAAACGGCCTGTGACAGAATAAATGCTTAGTAAGGTGTTGGCCAAAAACTATATTCTGTTTTTCTATCAGATTTAAAGGGATACTGAAGAGCTTCATAGGAATGTATGATAGGAGGAAATAAATCATTTTGTGCTTTGTTATCCGTGTTTGGATTTCTCTTTGGTAAAAAAAAAAACTAAAATCTATATCGATCGATCGATCTGTGTTAGTTAAAGCACAAGAGAATAGGTTGGTAATGAAAACTCCACACAGTATTTTTCATAATTTAAATAATTATTTTATTCAATGTAAATTATATATAGTGTAGATACTAATAAAATACTTTTATTTTTAATTTTACAGTACTTTTCACTTTCGAATCAACAACAAAATGTAATCTCAGAAATTACTTAAGCACAGAAAATGCTCTAACCAAAATGTAAAAAAAAAAGATGAGGAATTCGAGTATCTACAGTCTGTTTGTTTTGAGTTTGTATAATGTGTTCCTGGTTGAAAATGTTCTCAAATAAGAATTATTCTGACTGCTTTTAACTTCCATCCATTAGCTATACTGCTTATCCTTTGCAGGGTCGCAGGGGGGCTGGAGCCTATCACAGCTGACATAGGGCAAGAGGCGGGGTACACCCTGGACAGGTCGCCAGTCTATCACAGGGCCGACACATAGGGACAGACAACAACTCACACTCACATTCACACCTACAGGCAATTTAGAGTCACCAATTAACCTGCATGTTTTTGGACTGTGGGAGGAAACCCACGCGAACACAGGGACTCCACACAACATGCAAACTCCACACAGAATGGCCCTTTGGGTCAGGTTGGGATTGAACCCAGGAGCTTTTTGCTGTGAGGCAACAGTGCTAACCACGAGCCACCGTGCTGCCCTTGGCTTTTAACTTTAAAGACAAAATTGTATACCATGACTTCAATTATAAAACTTCAATTGCAGTCGAACAACAAACAAATAAAACGGAAGTATCTGTCATAACAAGGAATATACAAAAACTGAAAATTGGTTTAGACTTACTCCATAATGTGATACAATCTGAATATAGATACTAGTGTAGATAGACTTTGTACTAAAACGGATTAAATGTTTACATATAGTAATAATAACACTTCTTAACAGAAGCCAACTAACTCTTGTTATGTGCAATCACTAGGGTGTCTGTTAAGACAAAGCATAACCTGAGGTAGGGTGTTTCTTTTTGACTGGCCCCAAAGATTTTCACCCTTTTTAAAATTGCAAAATGCTTCCAACCTGCTCCAGTCTCAAACAGAGAGAGTTGAAAGGCAGTGACCAGATTCAGGCTGGTGTAAAACAAATATTGATACTAATACTAATGTTCTGGGACACATAATCACGTGGAATGCCCTACACATTGAAATGATCAGGCTACAGAAGTCAATCTTTGTGCTCCTGACGGCTGTTGGACACGCCTCTAATCATGTAAATAAACACGCCAATATTCACCACAAATTGGATGTAGCCAAAGGAGGACACGCCATAGTTCTGGTACAGAAAACCTCCAATAGTTGGTCCAATAGTGCGCAGAAGCGACTGCACAGAAGCGCACAGTCCTAGCATTGTGCCTGCAAGTAATGGGAATAAGGATTTTACAGAACAATGTTGAATTAGAGAGTGTTATTTGATAACATTTATAGATCAACCTATAACTCTTGACTCTATTGTCAACTACACTGTGTTTTGTTATGAGTAAAGAGATTCAATGAGATTGTGCAGATAAATCGGAAAATGTAACAAATATTTTGTTGTTTCATATGAAAATGTGATCAAATAAAAATATACATCGACTGACAGATTTGCCTTGTATGACACTCACCGGTGTCTGAGGAAGGCACACTCTTGGTCAGCATGCTATCAGTGATGACGTTGAAGATGCTGAGAGAAAACATCATGGGAATGACGATGAAGCAGAACTGGAATACGTTGACCATCAGGGCCTAGGAACAGGAAATGAACATATACTTCAGCCATCATAGAGTTGGGTGTTATAAATATGTAAATAAAATATAATAAATATACAGTATAATAAAATATTAGAACTATTTACAATGTTGAATGTAGATTTTTTTATGTCAAGAAAATGTATATGTAAAATGTAAAGATATAGATATTGCAACATTGCAACTAGTAAGTGTTACCTGGGCAAGACCAACAAAACTTGAAACTCCTATGGAGAGAAGAAGCAGTGAGCTTTCAGAATATCTAGCTGTAAGACGCCCAATGACACCTCCTTGCATTATCTGGAACAGAAAAGAAGTATGACATGAAACACATGAAAATTACTGATGACTGAACTCTGCTTACATCCTGAGGTAGACATTTACCAAATCTGAGAAGGACTACATTTAAATCTCAATTCCTCTAACATTTCACAGTCAACTTACCATTTGCACTATCCCAAAGTAGGCCATTAGGTATCCGTTCTGTTCGGGTTGCAACTGGAAGAAGTTCATTGCAATTATGGAGAACATTACCTGGAAGATGCCTGACAGTAGAGAGAATACATGGCATTTGAAATCGTACAGAAACTGCTTCAAAGGCTCCCTAAATATTCAAATTATACTAAAAACATGGAGAATAATTTATAACCATCAAAACATATTATCCTCTGTCCCTAAAATACCAGGTTTAAGTTATCCCATTTCAAAATGTCAACACACTATAAAGGTAGTCTTTTTAAGCAAAGCTCAAATAAAGCATGTTCATAACTCCCATCAAATCTGTGCTGTTGAAGCAGAACTGAATGTCTATTGTAAATCTATTTAAATTCAAATCCTGTTCTGTTTTTTTATCAGCTTGAGACATTTCACAATAGCAGGTTTTCTACAAAGAATACTCACCTGCTGGTAAGCCTGAAATAATCTTCACTAAAAAGGTTCTAGCCACACCTGGGAACCTCATCAGTCTAGTGATCTCCCCTAAGTTAAAGACAGACCTGGAATTGGGCTTGCCTATTGAACACAAGAGTCAATTACATAATGTATGTTAAATATACACAGGAAGACTGCCAATGCTCATTAAGAAAATTTAAAAAGTATTTTAATTAGACATAGAGTATCAAATTGAATTAGTTAATGTATTTTCCTTGAAATCTGAATTTTCAACAAATAAATTATGTCATGAGTGTTATTATAATTGTTGACCTAAAAACAAAGATTACTTACTTTCTGTGTTTTTCTGTGGAGCCTGTTCTTTTGTGTGTTTGGGGATAAACTTTAGCACCAACATTAAACTAATAAAACTCCCTGTGGCAGCAAAACAAGCAGCAAATGTTTCCCTGGAAAATGTGAAAAGGTTGGTCCACATGTACACATTTGTTGCTATATCTCTTTTTTAGCAGCAACTGCAATTATAGGTTGGGTTACTTACCCGTAACGTGTGCTAAGTGTTCCTCCTAGGGTGGATCCAGCGATCATACCAATGCCAAAGCACAAGCCCAGCTTGCCTAAAGCACCAGCTCTGTTTTCAGGTTCTGTTAGGTCTGTCACTACCATCTGAGCACCTAAAAAGAGTTTGGCAACGCAATAAGTACGCAATTGATTGTTGAGATTTAGTGTGTGTGTGTGTGTGTGTGTGTGTGTGTGTGTGTGTGTTGGGGGCATTATACAACAAAAAACAATGATTAAATTCTGTTTTAATACATTTTTGTATCACTGAGAATGTTAATAATGTAACAAATATATTAATATTAATATATTGATTAAAGTAGATTTGTTCCGTTTCATAGGATTCCTGATAACAAACCTGGTAAATCTTGATTTTCAATGTATTTTTGCACGTCACGATTACGGCACATTAGAACAGAGGGTTTTGAGTTAGACACTTACCAGGCATAACATGCATGAAGACTGCAGGGAGTTTGTGAATAAAGAGCATGGGAACACTGTCTGCTGCTGCCAGCAGGATGAAGTATACTACAGATGCAAAACATGATAACGACAATGCAGCTCGTGCTCCTAAAAGGTCAGCAAACCTACCAACAACACAAAAAACTGTTCTCATTTACTGTAAAAATCATGTTATGCTTGAAAAAATTCTTCTGAACTGTTTGCTTATGAAACCATCCCATCAACAGTGTGTTTTACAAGCAGGCATATTTAACGCAAAATACAGTTGAATGAACTCCCATATGTTTTCTAATCTGAAACTTTTCCCATAAACTATTATTATTACCTTTAGAAATACTACTGCAACTTGTGAACATTTTCTCACCTGCCAAAGATAGGGCCCCCAAGCAGCTGAACCACTCCAACTGTGGTTTGTAAATATCCAAACCACAGGGTGTTGAAGCCTAGCCTCTTAGCCAAATACTGAAAAGGAAATTAGTCAGTAATGTAAGTTCAGGACTCCTCATAACCATATCAGGTAATGTGCAGGGTTGTCCATGCTTATAACACTTTCTGAGCTTGATTGTACTGAAGCCAACAAAATGTTGCTCAACCTTAAAGAGTGAAAAGGGCACAATCACTTATAGTCGTATGATGTGTTGAAAGACCTGCTTCCAAAAAGTTTTATTTGAATGACCTAAAAATAAACAAATAATGCACAAACTCAGGAAAACCTTTGCAATTAACTCATCACATTTTATGTCAACATAGCCAACCTGTAAGCGCTTAAACTTTAGAACCTCGACCTGTGCCCTAAATCAAACAGCTAGATCCTGACTGACAGATGGTAAAACATTAAAAGTGTGGCAAGTGTTTTGTGGTCAGGGCCTTGTCTCATTGAATAACATAATGTGTCATGAAAGCATCTGAATACGTACCTTTAAGGTATTTATTTCTAATACGCAGGTGGCTTCTATGTGCACATTATCTGCTCATTATATTGACTATGATTGGATGAGACCAAGATGCATCAGAGGCTCCCTTTAACTGCAAAGCTAACACTAACAAGGGCCTGCCATGGGCGACGAAAACAGTCTTCTCGGAATCTACAGTACAGTATAGAAAACACTAAATAGCTCTTCGATGCTCTGTAGTTATTGTACTATACACCAAAAATTATTGGGGGGAAAATATCGGGGTAAGTGTTATTTTAAGTAGGAACAAAATACACAACACAAGGAAACAGGAAAGGATGGAGAAATGGGAATTAGGGCGGAAATCGACTTTTTGTTTTGTTTTTGCCATGTCGTTTTTCACGAATTGGCTAATTTTGCATGGTGACACACAAGCATTGCGAGAAACTGCGACTGGAGGCAGCCCGCAGGCGTTATCACTAATACTTACAGGAGTTATCGAAAACTGCAAAAACAGCCATGTTATGTCGAGCGCCGCTATTAAGTAAGTTACGTAGATAATTCTCTGCTTAGATCTCTTCACGTTGTCATCGGCAGCCTGGGAGTCCGATCCCGAGTTGACTGATTTGTCTGTACTTGCGCGTCCCTTATCCATGACCCATGAAGAATGACGGTATATAATATTGCTTTAGGTATTGTGGTGGGTAGCTTCTAACTCTAGGTTATGCAAACCCCGGAACAAACCTAAACATGTGATCAAGTTATCAAGGTAGGCAGACTTTATTATAAATCATTCTCCAAATCATCTGCGTGTTTTTTAAGAGTAGAATTTCAGCAACAGCTTCTTGATTCAAAATCCACAAAGATATGTTTCTTTTAGGAACTCAATCCAAGCGTTGCAGTCTACAATTTACTATAATGAACTTTCACTTACATTCCAAAGTGTAGACTCGATAGTGTTACAGCTGTTTTTTGGTTGTACCAAACCTCGCGTTTTCAGAATAAAAGTCCGCATTTAAAGATCTCCATTTAGGACAGTTTTTTTAAACAAATAAAATTCCAAGGCATACGCATATGAAAGTTTAAATTCCGAAAGCATTACATTTTTTAGGTGATCGTTTAGTATGAGAAGAAAAATATAAAAAAATAAAAAAATATCAAATGACTATAGGCCTAAAGTGTCCATGAGGGAGCTGGTCGTGGATTTTGAATGTTTTCTAAATGGTTATCGAGATTTTCACTCTAAACCTTTATAATGTTATGCTAATATGGTATAAGAATATTTGGGCCAGGAGTCATTTATGCTGCACATTCCATTCTAAGAGGATGAATAGGCTAATTATACCGTTATTATCCATATATTATGTGTCCCAGTCCCATCCCCCTTTTAAGTTTATCCAATCATAAAGTTTAGCTTCATGAAGGTTTATTAAACAACTAATGTTGTATACAATGCATTGTTATTGGTACCAAGGCTTAGATTACTCCTAGGGGAACTACTGTACGGTTTTCAACTGACTACTTTCATTAGAAATACTCAAAAGTCTCTCTCGGATCATCAGGTCCTTCCATCTGCCGTTCTCACCCGGGTTAGTGAATACATAACAGAAAATGTGGAGTTAGTCAAGAAAATAGTTGTCAACGGCTATGGGGAAGCAATAAAACGGCAATTACTCACACTTCAGCTCATGACTTTCAATCTTCAGTTTTTTGTTGTTTTGTTTTGTCAGGTATGAGTCCAATATGGCTCTGTTTACTTTCACATGACCAGGTTTGACAGCAGCCTGCAGCACTCCCATGGCAAGCTGGTGCCTGAAGCAGTAGGAGACCAGAAGGCTCTTCAAGAGGGAGAAGGTCAACCTAATTTTGCCAAGAAATTGAGAGAAAACCTGAAGTTATACACACATAAGAAACTGAGTTTTTTTGATTGTTGCATTGTAAGGCAAAGAAAATATTTTTGCCATGCTTTTAGCCCATACGTAATTCAAGTGATTGTTGGTGGTTATTTCCTGTGGGATAGATACAACATTATATTTCAGAGTTAATGATTAGTCATTTTTTAATGTTGTTTTATGGCCGCTAGGTGACCTGAGCACCTCGGCTGACAGACTCAATGAAAAGAGGTCACAGAATGACTTTGCCCTGTGGAAAGCATCCAAGCCTGGGGAGCCGGCCTGGGGAAAAGTGTGTATTTATTTCTTTATCTTTTAGTCATATATATGTCCAGTATACATTTGTTATCTGAGTTACAAATACATATTATTACTATGGTACATACTGTTACAAATTATTTTGTGTTTTGAGTTTGTTAAGGTTTGCATTCATCCCTATTTTAAAAAAAATTATAATAAAGTGTATGAATTCTTTACAGCTGTACAAAGAAAAAGGAAATGTGTATTTGTTGTGAAATATTTGAACAGGGTGAGACCTGGATGTCTCATTAAATCCTGGGAGAGTCAACATTCATAGAGGAGGATTCGATCTAAGATTTTCTCATCATGACAATGAGTCGGCGCAGTCAGAGGTAGGAACTATGAGGTTTTCAAGTATGTGGGTTTGTTAAATTTAAAATCCAAAACACTGAAATGGCCACAATTCGTTAAACTGATACGTTGAACATAGTTCTTCATAAGCATAGTTCTTATCCGCTAACAACTGGAGAACTTTGCCACACAGGCATTCTTTGAGAATGATCACTGGGTTCGGTACTTTTTGCACACTGGCCACCTGACGATTGCTGGCTGTAAGATGTCCAGATCTCTTGAGAATTCCATCACCATAAAGGATGCCTTGGCAAAGAATACAGGTAAATCATTCTGCACTCAATTAGAACAGAGTTACCATTTTAACTACTTTATATTGAAACCAGTCTTTGAATAAAATAAAAATGAACTATGTGAAGAGAGTCAAATGATGCAGCTCTGAGAAAATACTCAGTATGCACTGACTTACTGTCCACAACTAATTGAAGCTATTGAGAATGCTACTTTCCATTTCGATAACTATAATTTGTTCTCTGAGAAAGGCAGGTAATCTTCACATCTAATCCGCAGAATGAAACTAGTAAATTGGGGGTTTTAGTTTTTTAGTTTTTTTTTTACTCTAAAATTTTGTCCAAATAGCCACCAGCCTGTGTGTACATGGCACAGATGGACGAGCATGTTTGTTTCAGAGATGGCACACAAACATTTCTGTGTTTTCCCTTAAGCTCACCAGCTCAGTCTAGCCATCACAATGCCTGGAAGGATACTTTGGATTACTCTGCCAAGTTCATAAATGTAGGTCATCAGGCTTTCAAATCTGTCTCCATCTGCCGTTGACTTGATCATTTTGCATACTGAATTGCATGCTTACCAACTTTCAATATAACCTTACAGATTTATTATTTTCCTCAGAAGCAAAAGATTAAAGTTTTAAATGTTATAGCCAGACTTAACTATTTACAATAGTTTTTCCTCAATGTAAAGGACATTCTGTGCACTCCCACCAACATAACCGGACAGTATGAAAAGTGGGAGATGTCAGATGAAAGCATGATGGACCTCTACAAGAGGTAAGGAGAATACATTAGAACATCATGCAATCACAATTTTAATGTGTGTATGCTGTACGTGTTCTTTATGACCTCGATTCATCTATTTTGACATCCACTCTCTGATGTGTAGCAGCAGTGTATACCAACACCTTTTCTAAATCAAAGATTAAGAATCAAATGACATTGATTTTATAGTTTTGAGAGGAAGGCATCCATGAGGCTCTGTGTGACAATGTGGACACACGTTCTGCCATGGAGGAGATGAGGGCTCTGGTCAGCCAGGGCAACACCTACATAGCCAGCAGGAAGAGTGCCAAGCTGCCGGTTTATCTTCTACAGGATACCATTTAAGATAACAAAGAGCAAAGGTTTACATCAAGCCAGTTTAACTTTTAAGTCACTGAAGTATCTGTGATATAAAAGGACAATTTAAAGCATAAAAAAGCAATGACAGTTACAAAAACACATGTAGTCAGAAATAACTGTTTTCGACATATACATCTTGATGTTATGCAATCCCTGGTTCACCAACCTTTATGCTTATCCAACATACTGTAAATTATATTGACAGCAAATCAACGTTTATTTGAAATCATCTCGCCATTTATCGTTCTGAAGATATGAGAAATATATAATTTAAACTAAAACTGATACTTATTTCTGTTGTAGTTAGGATTAAATGGTTACTTATAGCAATATAATACTTATTTGTTGAACTTATGCAGATTGTAGTTTAGACAATAAAACTTATAAAGCCAACTAACAATTGCAACACATGGCCAGTAGTCAAGTCAAATAAAGCACGTGCATAACCTGATACAACTCCAGAGGCCGGTCAGACCCAAACACAGATCGTCATAAAGCAAAGGCTTTAATAACTAAAAACTGAATATTGAGGCGTGGCCTACAACAATGAACAGACAAATACAACAGACGACGTAAATACCAAACCGAAAACACAAAAGGACCAATCAAACACATGAACCCAGGTGGACACAATGACACAAACGAGGACAAGTGAAACCAATAATTACCCAGAACCACAGAGAAAACCCCAAACCATGACATAGCTCCTGTCAAATCTATACAGTTTAAGCAGAACCGAAAGCCCATCGTAAATCTATTTCAATTAAAGTACTGTTTTTTTTTTTTTTTATTGAAGTATTTCACAATGGCAGATTTTCTACAAGCAACACTCACCTGTGGAAAAACCTGAAATAATCTTTACCAAAAAGGTTCTAGCCACACCTGGGAACCTCGTCAGTCTAGTGAGACAAACCTGGCAGTGGGATTAACTATTGAACACATAAGTCAGTTACACAAAATGTTAAAACAATATACGTATATGTTAAATGTACACAGGAAAATAAGAAAATACAATATGCAGATATACTGTTTACAAGATATTGCCAATTAAATTGAGAAATTAAAAAAGGGTTAAATCATACAGTACATAGGCCTACAGCATCATATCTAATATATCACTATTTTAGTTGAAAAGTTGCATTTCCAACAAATTAATGGTTTTATTGGAAGTGTTATCATAATTATTGACCTGAAAACAAAGATACTTTCTGTGTTTTTATGTTGAACTTATTTGTTTGTGTGTGTGGATACACTTTAAAGCCAAAATTAAACTAATAAAACTCCTAGTGGCAGTAAATGTGTCCCTTGAAAATACAAAGATGGGTCACAACAATGCTGTATTGAAATATTTAGTTAGGAGGAGTACAGTTGTCTTTATAGCAAATATAATAAACCACTGGATCACAGTAAACTCCTTTTTAAATTGCTGTAGGTTTTGTAATTCAACCTTTTTTTAAACAGTAAATGAACTACGTTTATCATACATGTACACATTTTTTGCAGCAACTGCAATTATTGGTTGGGTTACTCACCCATAACAAGTGCTGAATATTCCCCCAAGGGGGCTTCCAGAGATCATACCGATGCTAAAGCACAAGCCTATAGCTTGGCTAAACCATCTGAGCAGCCAGAAAGAGTTAGGTAATGCAATAAGCAGATCCCTGGAATCTAGGGAAATAATAATGCGATAAACAAGAATGATTCAATTCTGTTCAGTCATCTTTGTATTAACAAGTATTTTAGCATACGTTTTTTTTATACTATTCCTGATAACAAACCTGGTGAACCTTGGTTTTGAATGTATGTTTTCTTATTGCTTCACATTCAATTAAAAGGTTTTCAGTTAAATGCTTACCAAGCAAAACGTGCATGAAGACTGCATGGAGTTTGTGAATGAAGAACATGGGAACAATGTTGGCTACTGACAGCAAGAGATGCAAAACAGGATCTCAACAAGCCAGCTTATTCCTTAAAGGTCAAACCCACCAAAACCATAAAAACTGTTATTTTTCTAGTCTAGACGGTTTGTTCATGAAACCATCCCCGGATCAGAAATGTCATGATTTAGACTACTACAATTTGTGATTTTACTTCACTGTAAATTGGGTTATGGTCAAATATTTCCTTTTTATTTCACAAATCAAATAATTTACCATTCGAATTATATAACCACCCCAGCATAAGTAATGACAATATAACCATTTATCTCACCTGCCAAAGATAAGGCCCCTATCTACTCCAACAGTGGTTATTGTGGAATTATTGTAAAAATCCTGTTTGTGCTGTTTGAAGGGATAGCATTTTGGCAGCTGGTTCTTGGAATAACTCAATCCTGGCGTTATTGGCTACAATTAGCTATAATCAGAGCCGTATAGAGAGAAAAAAAAACTGGTCCATTGGAGTGAACGGAGATGTCGCAACTCTCTCTCTATATGGCTCTGGCTATAATGAACCTTCCCTAATATTCAGAACTGTAGGTCTCAAGCTGCTGTTTTTAAAGTTCGATGGCCAGTTAAAGTGCTTATTGTTTGCGTTTTCCAAATAAAAGTGACAGATTTTAAAGCTTATAATGACAATATTTTTTATTTTATTAGACCTACCTCTTGAAATTAAATGTGAACTTTTTATGAAGGTTTTATTATGTATCTAAAAAGATCAGATGATCAAAATGTGTCCTTGTCAGGCATGACAGCGATCCTGGGCTACGAAGCCTAATCGCTTAAATAGATCAAATTAAAATGGCGTTATGACTGGTATTTTAGTAAGTTAATTTATAGCGGAACTATTCAATTTAATCAACAGCTTATTTAAACATACATCCACCACTTCACACAATGGTGCAATATCAACTACTTTCCGTTAAATGTAATAAAAACTAAATAACTGTTAATTAACTAATCCAGCACACACAGCATACTCCACCCTCAACCTTATCTGTTTCAATCATGAAGCCGTTGAGATGGTGGATTGCTTCAAATACCTTGGACTCACCATGGACAACAAACTGAGCTTCGAACAACACACCACTGGCATCCACAAACTCTGCCAACAAAGACTCTCTTCTATTTGCAAACTGAATTCACTCTCTGTTACCCCTCACCTACTGTTGCTTCTTTACAAAAGCATAATCCAACCTCTACTGTTGCCCCTGTTTCTTTACCGTGTTAACTGCTTTACCGTGTTAACTGCTCATTGCCTCCAAAATTATTGGCCTCCCCTCCCCACTCCTCACTCTCAACCTCAGCAGCAAAGCCATCACGCGCAGAGCACGTTTCATTGTGACCCCAGACACCCCCTAAGCCCATTCTTCATATTGCTGCCATCAGGTTGCAGACACATGTCCCTGACCTGGGAAATGGCATGCTATGATGGGAGTTTTGGTTCCATTTGCTATAGCACTGCTAAACAAGAACCTCCAGTGATTATGTCATATATTTTGTTATGTACGGTGTTATATGTGTTATGTATGATGTAATCTGTGTGCGTATGTGTATGTATATGTCTTTTACGAGGCTCTGTACAGACTGTCAACAAATCTCCTGAATAGGACAATAAAGATAATCTAATCTAATATCAAGCTGAGACTGTCACTACCCCAGAAAGCTATGTTTGACTTTACCTTTTATTACTATTTGAATATAAATCCCGATAGTGAATTTTAATGCATCTATAATGTTAATGCAGATATGGATATACATTTGATTGCAGCTAGACCTGACCAGTCTTATCTGGTTTCGCTAGATGGCACCAAAAGACCAAAATAACAGACAAATCTTTTCTATATCAGAAATGAAGAGGATAGTCCAAGTCTATATGATCCAAACACTCTACACAATGTTTTGGTAAAGTAAGATTGATTATTAATGTCTGTATCTATTATTTAGTTGTGCTCCTGTGGGTTCTCAATGTAATACAGGCTTTAGTAGGAAATGTCTGCAAAGACTCCAGAAGCTGAATTTATGAACTGAGATAGAAGAAACCTTCAACATGAAACCAATATGGTAACCTTCTATGCGGATTTAGAGCAAAGTTCTCAATGTGGATGGGGAGAGACTTGGATGACTTTTCAAGTGACATCAATTTGCATTACTAAAGAATCAATAAAGATTTAATGGTTGTTCAGAATTTATATTTATATTTTCACATTTGAACATGATATGTTATTTGTGATACCTAGTCACGCTAAATCCGTTAATAATCTGTAAATTAAGTTACAGTATAAAGCTAGAAATTGGATGAAATTAACAATTCATTACTCTTAAATATTACATCAACACTTATGATCGTGGTCAATTAATAGACTGTTATGACCTTATGTTCCCCTGAAATCTTACATATCCTTACCTGGCAGTCCAGCAGTCGATTCCCCTCCTTCTCCACTGACTTTAAATCATTGCTACATTTCAGATCGATTGCAATAGGGGCTATCTCTGTTTGACAAGTTTCTAATACAGAGTGGATTTCATGTGATAGGAGGGACGAACAGAAGCACCACAATCAATAATTAAAAGCAGTCAGAGTTTGCCTCTGCTGTTCACAAGCTTAGAGAATTTGCATTTAGCCACTACAAGGGGTACAGATTTAGATCAAAGATGAGCCAACTCTCATTTTTTAAATAAATATCCTTTGGACAAGCACACTCTGAATTTGGCCTGGACTTCAGCATGCTTTTCTAGATCAACCTTCTAACACTCATCGTAGAACATCGAACCAATGATGTAAGCTCTGTTGAAGATGTGAAATGTTGGCTGTACATCTCTCTTACACCTTAATGTGTTTTGAGGTGATTACATGGGTCCATTTGTAAAATGGACAAACATTAGTACACTGTGTGCTGAGATTCTGAGTATCTGAGATTCAGATAAAAAACCAAATCCAACTCAGAACGAGTTCTCTTTTGCAGTGGCGACCTGGCCCTGTATGGAGAAATCAACCAGCTCCAGTTCTATGCCAGTGCACTAAACATGTTTTTATGGTTTTAAGGGAGGAAACCCCATACAAACACAGGGAGTAATTGCAAACCCCACACAGAAAGGACCTGGATCGGTCGGGTTTCAAACCCAGGACCTTCTCTCTGTGAGGCACCAGTGCTAACCACTGAGCCACCACGCTGCCCAATGACACATTAAGTAAGCTCTCTAAGCATATCTAAGCATTGATAGATTGAAATGCATCCCTTCTCTGAAATGCATTTTCCATCATCAAGGACGGAAATCCCTGGAGTCTTTGAAATAGACCTGTATACACCGTAATCATAATGTATGTCTCCCATGTAGAAATTGGATAATGTCCCCAGATTTGGCCTTTTAGTTTGATTATTTACCAACCAGAATGACTTCAAAGGAAACAACCCATTAGAGACATGTGTGACTAACATCTCTCTTTCTGGTTTTGAAGCTGACGCATGTTTGGATCCATTATATGAATGTTTTTTCAGCATGGTATTATTGTATATGAAATGATTCCTGCAGTTATAAATAGCTCTGACTAACACCTTCAGTTGGAACTTAAGGAATGATAAGTTCCTTGACATGTTGTGGCCACAGGACCACAGTAGTAACATTTATGTGATTATGATATTATTATTATTACACAAAACACAGCACAACAAATTGATAAATATTTGCGGCATATTTATACTGTAGCTTAGGTTTCTGTTCTGATGCCCAGAATTATGAAGTGCATCCGTTTCTAACATCCTGTTCATTGATGATCTAATCCAAAATTAATCAGGTCTTCCAGGGATGAAAATACTCATGTACATACGTATGTTATGTTAGCATTTTTGTATGTCGTTTGAATATAAACTATTAAATTCAATTCCCTGCCCACTAGGTGGTCTGTGGGACGGGACGGAACACATCCAACATTTACAGTAAACTGTGTTCCACCCTATGGTTAGTGGCATATCACCGGAATAAAAAAATGCCGAGGGCTTCAGCTATGTTGCCAAGCTATGGTTGTTTGTTGCAGTCTTGCTGTGCAATCCAATAATGACTCTATTCAGTAATGACTTCATTCATTATTATCACCCAGGAATAAACATACATTTTTTGGGGAGTTCTAAAGAATGTCCTAAATATATAAAATTGTAAATCCCTTATTATAGAGTGGTATGCATGTATGTCCTATAACCATCTACCATTCATTGGAATTGGCATTGGCAAGCTTTCCCCATCTGCTGAATAATCCCCCCAAAATATTTTTGTTGCCACATGGTGTAAATTAAACACCACAAGATATGAAGTCTTGGAATGACTTTTAAGAAAACTTGTGGGTGCGTAACTGTGTGTGTTTTTGTATGTGTGTGTGTGTTTGTGTGTGTTAACTTCCCATTGGATAAGGTGAAGGCAAGTGGTAGGAAATATAGAGAATATCTTTCAACAACTTTATTATACTTCAAAGCATATATGTTAAATATATTGCCTCAGCAGTTTGCATCCTTGATAGATATGACATTGACTTGCTGACATACAATAATCGAGAGAGATGAAAAGAGCTAAATAAGCCAGAACGAATCTCTGTGCATACAGTATAATACTGCAAATTCTTTAAGGTTTTACTTAACATGCATTCTTTATGCTTTATTATGAAGAATAAGGCCCACCTCACCTGCACTGCAACTATTTAACACTAAGAAATACTTGGCTGCGCATTCTGTAAGAAAGAGTTACATTTAGAAACAAAATTTTATGCCCACATTATGGGCATTTACATTTAGAAATTAGTAGTGTAAAAAAGGCAAGTTGGACCAAATATAGAAGAAGTACGGCAATTAAGATGAAGATTACATACGACTAAAACAGGTTTCGATAACCATCTACGTATATCTTTCTCTTATTTCATAACAAACAAAGAAACAAGTATAACTCAGTGTTTCCCACTGACTTGCTAACTGTTTCCTTTCAGTTTATGGCACCAGAACCTTCAAGTTCTGGCTGATGTGCTTCATGATGAAGAGAGATTAAGGTGACCTGCCAGGTACAATCTGCCCTGATACTGTGCAGTGCTGCGGTCTAGCGGAGTCATTACTCCCAGCCCACCCTGGGTTACTTGCCATGCATGCCTGTCTAATTAAACCAAATAAATGGATGGAAACAACTCAGAATGTGGCATTGTGGATTCCTACCAGGGGAACAATAGACTTCCAGGGGTATAATTTAACGTGCCTGTCGGGTGCAATTTATACCTTTAGTATGGATTAATTTATATTTCCTGTCCTATTTTCTAAACGCAATCCTCACATACAACAATGCTATTTCACTGCTTCAGTTTTTTCGGAACTGTAACTAAGTCACTACAAGAAAGTTGACTAGCCTAATTAAAGACCAATTGCATTAGACTAACAAATCCAAAACATTACACAGATCCAGTGTTCAGTGAACTGAGGTCTCGAATGGACATCTTAAGTACAGCATGGTGCTAGTTGCTTCTTAGTGTGTGACCTTGGTGTCCACTGATTCCCATAATTGTCGTGGGCTAGTCCCTTGACTGTACATAATAGGAGCCAGGAATGTATGATTGCTAAGGTGAATCGCATTTACTAGCGGACTCGATAGAGAAATCACACAAAACAGCTGACAGTGGGTGCTACTAACGTAACATGAATAAAAAAAAACAAAAAAGACAAATTACTAAATAAAAAAATTCGCTCCCTATACACTCCTCTTGATTTCGCCCCTCCCGCGGATTCTCATTAACGCGTTGCTGTGTGTTCCTGTGTTATTTAAAGCCAGAGATCCTCCCTTCCTCAGCACCACTGTTGCTTCTGTGTCAGTGTGTGCGTGCGTAGTGGGTGCGTGCGCGAGCGGGTGCTCTACCAATATAGGCAGCCCAGTCACTGAGCTTGAGACAACGAGAAACAGAAGAGAAGAGAAAAGAAGAAAGAAAAGCGGGAATAGAAAGCAATTTAGGGAGCTGCAAGACGGAGTGAAAGACGAAAAAGCTATGAAATTTATCCGAGCTATTTGCCTACTGCTTCTGTGTCCAGCGTTGAGTCTTAATTCTAGGTGAGTCATTAACAATAATGCTTTTAGCTGACTTTCATCCTTCGTGATGCTGAAAGAGGGCATGCGGTTGATCAATGCATACAATGGCTTATCATGGTCCGATACATATCTTAAGCTGTAGTTAGTCCTCTCTGGCGGGAGACGTCTGCTTCATACCGTGTCCTTAAATTGAAAGACGGCAAGGGAAAAGCCTAATCTGTTGAACCACAGTCAGTCAATACATTACTTCTTTACTTGCTCTGGGTATAGGATGAGAGACCAAATTGTCTATTCTGGTGCAATTTATTGGTTGAATTTTGGAGACGTTGTTGGCTGGCTGCTGTTCTGCAGCAGGTTTAGAGGCTGAATGCCTGCTGGGAGTGAACGAAGTTTTTTTGGTAAGAGGGACTGATTCAAGGGATCAGTCTGGCTGCACAGCTTGGATAGATTGAGTGAGAAGAATAGGAGATTTAAATATATAGAGAGAGAGTCAGAGAGAGAAAGTCAGAAAGACAATGAGGGTGAGATATGGGAGCTAATTGGTGATGGATGAATGGCAAGTGAATGGCAATTGCAATAGGATGGAAATTCATTTTACCATTGAATAAAATATTCCCAGCTAGATCCATAAAACTGTGATAACAGTAGTCCATAGATGGGTTCTCAACATTGTGTGAGAAAATACAGGGCTTTGACTAGGCCGACATGTACATTGATGCCACATACAGAGACATGCTCTATGAAACTTTGTTGCCCACCGAAAGCCATGTGCTGTTGATGGCTCTTGTGTGCATATTTGTGCTGTGTTTTTGAAATACGCAAACTTAGACACAGTTGTATTGTAACAAACGGTAAAAAGTGCAAGCATACAGCCATTGCATTATTTAAAAAGGCAGGCCATGTTTCAAAGTACAATGACTCGATAGTTTAAAGTACATATTCAAACACAATATGATGTTTTGTGCATGTACACGGACACACACACACACACACACACACATGAATACAACCTATACACATCTCACATGCACTGTTCTTTTCGTTTTTTGGTCAAACACTTTTTGCGAAAGTGCTCTATTAAGAAATCAATTTAAAATTTCTGGCAATTTATGGCACTATTTAACTGGCTTTGTCACCACCTACTGCTGTGGTAAAGTCAGTTTGTGTGTTGGAAAATACTGTATGTTAGGTATGCAGGTATAAACTATGGTGGCCAGGTTTTTGGCATTGTATCACTGTTTTGCAATCATTTCCCCACAAGGTGTGCCTTGTAGCCTTGAATTTTTTTTAAAATTTTCTTTATGTTTTAAAGAAAGGGCGGATTAACGCTGGGAGTGTTATTGGAATGGATCTACTCATATAAAAACACTAACCAAAGCTAGATAAAGGATAAAGTAAAAATACACAGCGATTCCTTGCTTCAGTAAGGTTTTACTGACAGCACATTGCTGTAGCTTTGGGGGATCCAGTCGACACATTTGTTTGAACCTGGGCTCGCTGGTGCTCATAGAGTTGGCCCAGGAGTAAGAGACTTAATGTTCCGGAAACCATTTCAATTTGCATATGAGCAGTGGTAAGAGTAGGGCATATTTCTTGAATCGAGACTATAAGCTGTCGAACCCGTTCTGATAGTGATCAACCGAGCTTGATGTGCTTTCAAAATGTCCGCACGCTTTTATGACCTTTGTTTCGAGTAGACCATGGACATTTAGATGCAAATGACGACATAGGGTACTCACTTTGGGAAACAAGCGGTATATTTGAAATAAACAGGCATTAATTGCTTGGGTAATGCAAGCCAATGGAGTCTGCAGGCTTTTATCATGGTGGCACAAATCAATTGGGGGATTAGCTGAAAATTCAGTCTGCACCAGAACTATCCCATGCTGTTGCTTGACACAGTAGAAACACTGTTCGCCTTCACCTCCTTGAAAAGGCAGGTTGTTCAGGTTCCAGAGGTGTTTAAGACTTTACTGCGCTCAGGGCTTCTCTCTCTGCTAGCCTATTCGTTCAGACCCATTCAGGTTGTCTTAAACTCTCTTTCAGAGCAGTAAGAAGTCAGGGGCACATTTTCTTCCCTTTCAACGTACGCTCATTCCTCTTAAGACTCGTTGGTCACTTGCACATACGTCTTTCCAAATAACATAAATAATTAAGGCATTGACCTGGATTTATAGACTGATGAGATCATGTTTTGATAGCCTAAATGTAATGCTGACAAAAAAAGATGCATTGCTTAATATTTTAATATCCGGTTGTAAATAAGAGCGTATTGCCCCTGAAATAAATTCTCCTTTTGATGTTGGATTTAGTGTCAAGCATTGGAAGGGACCGGGTTTATGACTTCCAAAGATTTACAGCAGGGCCGGCCAATAGCTAGTAATGATGTTAATGCATAGTATTATCCAGCTTATCCAGCGAGGTCATCTTCCAGGAATGTAATTGGGAATCCAATAAGCTTTTGTAATGAGAGCATAATGACAGTGTAGCTATGCATGACAATAGCCATGAAGCTGATGTAATCAAAACTTCTATTAAAATATGATGAACTGACTTTCCTTCTCCCAGACGAATGGTACATTTGAAATATAGTCCCACACTAAGCATCTCATTACTTATTTCTTGGTAATTCTTGATCTGCTTTGCCGTACCGTTCCACTTAAAGTAAACGATATCATTAAAAAGAGTAGCTTTGGAACACGTCTGCCTGTCTGCGTATCCCCATCATTCAGCACGCCACTGGGTTCTGTAGTTGATCTGACAAGCTAGAACTACAATAATCTACAATCAATCAATACACGAATACTGTCTTGCAAAGACATACTAATTTATTAAATCAATAAGGATGTGCCCAGGAGGACTGAAACCACATGGGCTACTCTACTGCAGCATGTCTTTGGTCTTCATATTATATCATATAAAGAATAATCAAACTTACTGCACCCATCAAAGATCAGCGCTTATTTGAATTAATACATGCATAAATTAACTTTACTTTTAGCCTGACCGTACCTCCTTTGTTTAAAACTTTATACATAAGATCCATTGCCAACTGTGAGGAGGTGTGTAGTTAAACTATATTCAGACAGGCGAAGTGGCCGTTGACTATCAGGGGTCAAGTTCAGGACACTGGGAGGATGAGACTGAGCAACTATTTACTAAGAAAGGAGATAGTAGTGTTCTCAGTCTGTACGTTGATGGACTGTACATGTTTGACAGACACAATGACAAAGTGGAGCGCAGTGTGCCACATCAACACACACACACACACACACACACACACACACACACACGCACACGCCCCATTGTTTAGCTAGCGGGTGATGAAAAGGGTAGCCATTTTGAACATTCCCAACAAATAACGCTGACCTAAGTAGCTGTAGAGTGCAGTGCTCACTTGCATTTTGTCGCTCAGTCTGAGAAGCTTGACTGCCCCTGCCAAGGTAGTTAAGGCGGTGTTTTTGTGATTACTGAGTGAAGGGTCCATCATTATCTTAATTAAATGCTGGTGGATTTATAAAGTGAGGCATTGTGGGCACCTGATGTTTTGGATTGACACCTTTTGCTCTAACACTTATGCATTTATGCTCCGCTGCAATTAGTGAGAGCAGAGTGAAAAAAAGAAAAGAAAAGAAAAGAAATCAGAGCTAAAAACAGAGAAAGGCTGGTGGTCACAGTGTGAGTAATACGACGCTGACGTCTGTTGAATAACACAGCGGAAGGAAGCTCATTTGTGATGGTCCTCTTCCGTCACCAAGACAGTCACTTTTTAATTACTTTGAAAGTGTATCCAAGGGCGTGATTTATTATGTGCCACCATCATTTTTCTCTTTGTTCCACTCGTGCCACCTACACGTGGAAAGCAGAAGAAAAACGTGAAAAAACTACGAAAAGACAGAAGCTCTCATTGGACCCCAGTCAGAATCCCAAACCATCATGTAGTCTTTCCTAAGTGAGGGGACATGATTATGATTATGGAGTATGATGACACTATAAGGGGTGGGGTTTCCGCCCTCGTATGAGAGCGAAATGACGTTTTTGTTTTCCGTGGGAGGGTAACAGAATGTCCTTAGTGCGGAGAGCAGGTTGAGAATGATAATTGAAAATTCGAAGGACATGGCATAATAGTCGCTCCATGGCAACAACATTGGCCACGTGACAGTAATGAAGTGGCTTACAATAAACAGAACCTTGGGGATCAAACCGCAAATGAGAAAGTAAGTAAATGGACACGGTGATGGCTGCCGAGAGGCGGGCGAGGACTAGGCGACGGTGCTTGGTATTCAAGGCCACATTTTAGGCCTGTGTTTGTTGTTGGTTCTTTCCTGGAAGACATTTGGCTACGCCTTTTGTTCCTCTGACACAGAAGGTCTGAAGCACAGATTCTTTGTCAGACACTTCCTGCAATGAGAAGTTTGCACCTCAGATTGTATCTGCTCCTCCTGGCGATCTTTTCACCCTCAGCGCCACATTGAATTATGGATGCGAGCGGCGCCAAAACATTCAGACTGATGTTGTTGCTAATGATTATACTCAAAGTATAAAATAAGATCAACACACATTATAGGGACGGACTCTCCTCTCCGCATGTTTAGCATGTGTAATAATGGACCACATAATTAAACAAGTCAGAGAATTGGGTGAAGGACAAAGAAATTTGCCTGTAAGAACGGAGGGGGTGGGCGGTATGAGAAATCAGTGCGTAACTATGGGGGAGTTAGGGAGCGAGATGCCTAGAACCCTCTGGAGATGTCAGGCTTTGCTTCAAATGATAGCCCTGTAAAAGCAGAAAAAAAAAATATGTAGAGGTTAAATTAAATATGTGAGATATTGCTGTCATTAATTCATTTTATGTTTTAGCCAATATCAATTTGTCTGAGCCCGTGTGACCTGAAGCAGAAGAAAATTGACCTGTCAAAACAGTATGATGCTTTTCAGAATATGAATAGCCCTTGTTGTGTAGTCCAATACATTTGTTAACGGTGCATCGCTGCCGTAGAGACTGCAGATGTGTGTTGGAGAGCTAAATGCTAGGAATCACTTTAATTTCATGTTATCGTGGCTACATCACAAATAAGCATAATCAAACAAAAAAAATTATGTGTTTGACTGCTCCACTCAAAGGAGTACTGTGAGGTCATGAGTTTAAACATTACCTTGCTGATGTTTTCTTGCTAGGCTTATTGATGCACAGAGTCAAAATGTTAACCCCCTAGTCGGTTGCGTGTACAGAACACCATGCTTACGGCTGACATTTGATGTGTGCGGGTGCTTTCTCCATCGATGTGGTGTACGTGCCTATGTGGGTGTCAAACAGCACCCAACTCCTAATCCAGATGGTGCTCTTTGCTAAATCTATAGGAGTCCTCCGTTGGCGTGGTGATTGGCATAGGTCGGATGTTGCCTGGTGGAATCAGGTGTCCGAGATACACCCTCCCCCCACCCCCCACCCCCACCTCGGACGTCTGACGGCAGCCGTGACGGCCCCGTCGGGTGCGTTACACGGCCGTGTCACTCGGAGCCTCTGCTCCGCTCTGCTCTCTTAGCTGTGTGAGTGCAGGGATCATGGGGGGTGGGGGGTGGGGTGGGGGCGAGCCACTACACGGCCAGGTTGTTAGTTGTTTTTATTCCGCCATCAATCAACCTATCAGTGTCATTGTCAAGGCCTCGGGGGAGTCAATGTTCCGTCCCCGGCAACCCGCGAAGGTCAGGTGTTTGTTGGAACTGAATGCCCCGGCAACCCCATTGTTTTGTGTCATTAACATAATGTTAGCCAGTGGCCCAGGGAGTTCCCATTGATTCTGCAGAGGTTATGCACATGGCTTAAATGTCACCCAGCAGGCGGGTGGAACGGAGGCTGGGAGGGGGTACATTGTGGTCAAAGGTCTAGGTTTTCCTGTGTAAACACGGCGTGAGGTCCCTCATGGGATCGTGTCTTTCCATTAGGATTTATTCCACCCATCGCTCCCTGAAGGCAGAGGTTCCTTCTTCATAATGCAGCATGTAAAACCAAAGTTGAGTGGCATCATAACATTCCCTCTGAATGATGGTTTTGTAACCACACCCCACACACCGTCCCACACACAATTCTTCCTGCCCCTTCCCATTCTTTCTGCTGGCTAATGGCCAATAATTGCCACCCTATGGAACCAACTAAAGTGCTTAGAGGCATTATTCACAACTGATTAGTGAGATCAGAGAGTGAGGAGAGATTGTCTTGGGCTAGAACAAAAGAGGAGGCTTATAAATAATACAGGCCTACAAGAAGGGAAGCGAATCCAAATCCACAGCCACAGTCACAGCCATAATCCAGGCCAGGCCTGGCCAGCCTAACCACAGCTACAGCCACAGTCACTGCCAAGCCCTGTGCAGTCCAGCTCTGTCTGTCTGTCTGTCTCTGTCTGTCTGTCTGTCTATCTGTCTGTCTGTCTGTCTGTCTGTCTGTCCTCCTGTGTATGTTGTTTAATATTTAGTATCCCCCCCTACCGCCTCCTGCTTCCTGCCTCCTGCCTCCACACACACGCATGCACGTATGCACGCACACACACACACACACACACACACACACACGCACGCACACACACACACATGAGTTCATTAGGACTGTAATCAGTGGTGCCATTTTCCTACTGTTTAGAAAACAATCAGATGATCGTTCCTTTATTGTACCATGTTATCTATTACACAAATGTGTCACAAACCCCAGCTGTGAGGCCAGTGGGCCCAGTGTGTGCTGATATGACCCGAGGAGATCCGTATCCGCTCCTACAGTTTAATATACGGCCCGTCCCTCAGGAAGTGAGATAGGCCGAGGGATACAGTTAGACAGAGGGATGTGGGGGGGGGGGGGGGGGGGCACTAAAAAAATTGCTCAGGCCCCAAACAAACACAAACAGAAAAAACCTGGAGTTGTTAACAGG
>JAVQIZ010168056.1:0-48551 GCA_036023535.2 Galaxias brevipinnis
GTAGATCCTTTTTGACTGGGAGAAATTACTGCTCATGAGCTTCCCTGTTTTGAGCTAAAAGCATACTTTTTGAACACATTAAAGCATTGTCGGTGAAAGCCTGACCTTGTTGAAAATAACACCAAACGGTAGTACTTTATCGTCATATGTGTCCACCATTATATTATGATGAAGAGGCACTACAGATCTAGCGGCAAAAAACTAGAAATGCATTCCGCCTTGTCAACCCTGTTTGTTGACAAGGGGGAATGCATTTCTATTTTTTTCATTGCTGCTTGATAAAGTGCTTAAATAAAGTAGTTAAATAACCTATGAAATATTTTGACCTGACAATAGAGCCTTAGTTAAAGCAGCTGTAGGTAGTAAGATAAGGTAAGGGGTGGTTTTGGCTGTATCTACAGTTTGCTTGCTGTAATTCTTTTTCCCTAACCGTTGCAAAGAAGGCAATACAGAACGCTCTGGTCACTGCATATCGCTAGCATGATCAACAACTATAATCCAAGTATGGGTATCTCTTCTTGATTTAGTGATGCACTTCCTTGTCACGGTTTTGCGGGAGATCATGCCCGGCGGCAGACAACTTTTCTATTGAATATATAGATTTCAAGTAGACTGATCTGAACTTCAAATTTTTTACTCTCCCATAGACATTGCAAAGTGCATGCTGTAGGAAGGTATTGATAATACATTAATACAAAAAAAGTTACCTATAGTGGCTTTAAAAATAAGAAGCGGCAATAATGCTATCAGTTTTAGAAGGACAGTCATTTTAGCTTGTATAAAAAGCGGTGCGTTGAACTAGGTATTTCTGAGCAGAAATCAGTCAGTTGTCCAACACTGATCAACAGCCAGCCAATTTCATAACTCAGTTTAAGCCCTTAAGTAAGGAATAACAAACATAGATAGAAGCATGGATTGGTATTAGTTATTATACTTATTACCACCTTATGAAGGAAGAAGCAGCAATACAGCAGCAATACACACAGAAGCAGCAATACATTATTTTCCCAAAAGATCTCAGTTCTTAAATTAGTAATTGCTTTTTTAATTGCTTTTGTATCCCAGAACTTGCTAAGGTATATATTTCCACACAGTTCTACACTTCACAAAGTTACAACGTTGCAGTTGCCCCTCGCCTCCATAAGTACAGAAGTTCTAAGAACTGAACTCTGTCTAGCTAGCTCTAACTTACCGTCACCTCACGGTGTTACTCGCCTCCTATGTGGATTATTTGGCAATAACGACGTCCTATTCATTATTCCTCTTTGTATGTTGAACTTTTTGTTTGTGTTGTCTTCTTTCATAATGCTTATATTTAATGTTTCCGTGACATTGCTTCTTTTCTCCACCCAGCAGCCTTCTCATAGGTCACAGCTTGTTATGCCTTCCTATCTCAAATAATTGTGTTGAACTCTGGATGAATTTAGCTTCAGACTGAGTACATAGGCAGACAGATGGATTTTAGCAATTAGTTTATACTGCACCAAAAACGTAAGTCGTGTTCAACCTTAAACCCTTGTAGGTTTGGGTCCATATCTTAGCTCATGAGTACTTGTACCATATCTTGGCTCAGGAAAACAATCTGTAAGTGTTGCCATCTGTCAGATCTTATAAACCCATTGACTGCTGACGGCTCAACCTCATGTTTGATGTTGTGCTTCACGCCCTCTTTCTCTTTCTTAGCTAAATGGCTTAAGACAGTCCTGTGTCCCTGCAGATTGGTTGTTGTTTTTGGTGGAGCACACATGTTTTACATATTGTTGACATGGCACAGTTTTATTTACCGGGCTATTAATGTTGGTAGATGAGTGAGGTAGGGGTAGATTATTTTTGTACTGCATAAGTACTATTTTTGTTACATTTCTTTTGAGAGTATTAAGAACTCAAGATCATCTGGTATCGGTTTGATTTGAGTAATAATCAAACAGTTCAATAGAAAACCTTTGTGAAGAAATGGAGGTTATGGAACCAAAGTGTATTTAAATGATAGACTTCCTCCAATTCTTGGGTGCATTACCTGTCTAAGAACTGCTTGACAATGACAGTGTTATCTTCCTTACCACAGAACTTCGTACAGAAATTGTGTCAAAACATTGCAGCTTATTGTGCATCTTCTCAGTAAACTTAAATTATTTTTACTCCATCGCCAAAACAAAGCGGAAGTAGTAACTGATTTCAATTTGTTACCAAAAATTGTAAAGACTAAGTATTGGTGATGATAGGTGCTAAATACACTGAATGCTGTGTAGAGGAAGGGAGGCGGGTGTTTGTGACAGGCCCTATCAAAACATACAAATGAGCGTGACACAGGTCCATTTTTGAAAGACAGAATTACTGTTTCAATTTGGGATGCACTAATAAAGAGGACCACAGTCCTCCCCAGGTCTTTATCAATTGTGATTTTTTTTTTAAACTGTGTGTGTGTGCGTGCGCGCGCGTGCTTTTGTGTGCTCCTGTGTGTTTTTAATCCCAACACCTTATTGGATAAAGAACTGTTAAGCAGTGTTAGAGCTTTGTTCGCAATCTTTCGACCGAGTTTGAGGAGATAGGCAGTGAAGAGCTGCCCGAGGTGTGGTGTTGTACAGATAATTAAAAGGCAAAAATGTGCGTTGCCTGCTTTGATCTGCCTGTCAGCATCTTGATTAGAAACGCAAAAGCCTTTAATCAAGAGTAATGTGATGATTAATGGTCCTAAACTGTTGAAAATTAATCAGAGGAACGTCAAGTTTTCTCTCCCCCTCCTTGTATGTTTTGTTGAGTCCATTTCCGAAAGCTAAGAAACTTTTTCCTCCTGAACGTGTTCTGCCTTAGGATGATAAATCACATGCTGCGTGTGATTAGTACCAACTGACGTGTTGTTTTCTCCAAAGAAGTGTTCACTCTTCTTGCTTTATCATCCTTCTTGCATGCTCTCCAATTTCTATTCTATTCAGCTATTAAATGCGGTATATGCAGTAATTATATAAAATTATATTACCATACTTTATGTACCTGTAATGTAATGGGTGTGATGCAAGGCATCTAATTTCAAAACACTTGACTGTCCAGTTCAGACAGCCGACAGTAACCGCTTCGGTCTGATACAGATTTTTGTTTTGTGATAAAGCCCATGTACATGGAAAATAATAATACATACTGTACTTAGCTAATTTCAATTCCTTTTAATTTGAAACTTAATGATCAAGCATTTTGACCACAAGTTAAATCAACCCATAGAATGTAATTTCGCTGCCAGTAAAAATGGAATGAATCAGTTTGTTCTGTCTTAGCCTAATATTGACCAGCCAGGACACAGTAGAGTAGACATAGAGGCTGACCAGTCGTCTGTGGAAATTTCCTGTTTTTAATTGAAGACCCTGCAAAACGTTCCTACTTGCACGTTTTTGTGTGAGGCAATCAGACCGAGTGCCCAAAGACTATTAGTTTTCATTTGGATGGTTGAGTAATACCAGTTGATTATGTGCAAGCAATTTGCTGACAGAAACCCCTTCCCATTTAAGAATCAACCCTCCGCTGTCCTCCTTGACACTAACAGAGTTACTGTTAAGGTTAATTTAATCTGTGCTTTGTAGAGATTTTAGCACTCTAGAAATGTGACTATGGAATTGCTTTTGTGAAATGTGTTTATTGATTGTGGCTCTTGTGACACACAGCTTCCTTAGTAGTTTATTTGTCATTGTTGTTCTGAATTCCTCCCTGTGTGGCTTTATTCAGGTCTCAGCCGTTGTGATTTTTTAACAATAACAGTTTAACGGTTTTAACAGTAAAGTGTTCTAGACTTTTTGGATAGTTTATTCTGTATATTAAAACTGTGAGAGAAGGCTTGGTCTTGTTCTTCCGTCACAACAGTGTGTGGGTGTTGATAGTTTTGTAAATGTAAAGCAACCGTGCCATGGAGCCTTATCAATTCTCATTCATGGCAAGAGAGACGGCCCTTACTGTTTAAAAGTCAATCTAGGGATTTGTGGTGTTTGAACTTGAGGCTGAGGCAAATGAAATGGGGAGGGGGAGTTCAGTTGGAGAAAAAACTGCCTTCAATTCTCTCCACCCCTGTTCTGCCTTAAACAAATGGTTCTATTACCAGCTGGTCTCCTGCAGGCCACGTCATTTATAACCATTAAAACAGCGTCTTATCACCCATAAGATGCCCTTACATCTCTCCATCCGCCAATTGTCCATAATCAGTCATTTAAAACAGTGGTGGAAATATCCGTTGCGCCTCGCTCTGGTCTGACAGACAGGCTAGTGAGCAGGAGAAGGGTGGCGGGAGGCAAGAGGGATTTATTAAACGGAATGATGAATTGGCCAGATTGAGAGGCTGGCTAATAGAGATCTGTCTTAATCAGAAGTGATTTTGTCAGAACAGGGCCTTGGTAGGGTCAGGGCGCAGGAGATGAATAAAACAGAGCCTAGCAGAGTGGAGAAAGCCCCTGTGAATCCACCCTGAGTGCCCACTTCAACACAGAAAGCCAGTCTGTTGGGCCGGTAGGTCTACTGCCTATGTCTAGGTTGAGAAGGTTGTGTGGCTAGGATTAGATGAGATTACGTAGATTTAACTTTATTGTCATTGAACATAGTACAGGTACTGAGACAGCAATTGCAGTAACCATATTATAATATTTTACAGGTAAGTGTATGAATAGTAGTATTAGACAGGAACATGATCGTCATCAACCAAATACTGGAGGAAGGTGTGTCGGGGTTGGGTGGTATCCTGGGGTGTAGGGTTTCCAGGGTGGGGGTGTCTGGTGGGTATCACCGGGGTACATAGTTCAGTAGGATGACAGCTACGGGGAAGAAGCATGATCTAAGCCTGCTTGTCCTGGAATCGAGACTCCTGTAGCACCTCCCTCTTCTAGCGTCCTCTGTACACCCATTATGGCAGTAGGCGAATTGGTAGGGGTCCAGTGTGGGTGGGAGGCAGGTTTTGACAGACAAACCGCAGGTGGTGAGGGTTGGCAGCCACATCTCATCCTCTCTCACATTGAACACTGGAGTGCCTCAGGGCTGTGGGTTGAGCCCCTTGTGTTACACCATGTACACACACGACTGAAGGCTACAATTGACTCAAACTCCATTGCTAAGTTTGCTGATGATACGGCTGTGGTGGGCCTGATTTCTAACAACGATGAGATGGCCTACCTGGAGGAGGTGGAATGCCTGACCTCCTGGTGTTAGGACAACATCCTCTTCCTGAACATCAGCAAGACCAATGACTATGGGAAGAAGCAGGGGAGGAGCTACAGCCCCCTCAACATCAGCGGATCCCCAGTGGATTGGGTGAAAAACTTGAAGTACCTTAGGGTACACCTCACCGAGACTTTAGCTTGGTCACTACACATAGACATTGCAGTAAGGAAGGCTAGGCAGACTGCTCCACCTCAAAAGCCTTAGGAAATTCCGTGTATCCCCACAGCTATTAAGGAATTTCTACTCCTGCACTGAGAGCGTCCTGAGGGGAACATCACCTGCTGGTTTGGGAAGAGCACATGGCTGTACCGCAAGGCTCTAAATAGAGTTGTGCGTTCTGAAGAACGTACTGCCGGCAGTGATCCCTCAGCCTCAAGGACATCCACACCAGGGTGTACATGACCTGGGCCAGGATAACCATTGAGGATCCGAGCCACTTGGACAACAGACTTTTCTCAATGCTGCATTCTGAAAAGGTACCAGGTCCACAAGGAGGCCACTTGAGAGGCACAGGGAGCTTCTGACCTTAGGCTACCCGGATCTTCAATGAGAACAACCCTAGCCTCCAACCACACACACACAAATAACAAATTAATGATATCCCTCAACGAACTCCGTTTTAACAGTGTTATTGTATTGTAATGTAATTCAGTATATACACAACATTGCACGACATCTTTACTTATTTTCTTGTTTATTTTGCTCATTTTGTACTTGTACATGATATATTTTATGTTATTATTTGGTGCACTCTCCAGTCTTGGTTCTAAGCCAAGCACAGTACCGAAACTGCCTTGATTAAGGTCGTTCACATTCTCTGTACGTGGATGCTGGTAATATTTCCATTCTCACTCTGCTGCGGTTGATGCAGCCTTCATATCCTGTTATATTGTTTGGAGAGCTCCCTTGGAGCCACTGGTATACCCCTGAACTGTTTTTTTCCCTATGTGTCTGATAGAAAACAGTTTGTCTCTTTAGGAAATTGCTGTTCCCCCCAGCCTCTGTATCTCAGGTGTCCATCAAGGCTCAATCCTAGGCCCTTTGCTTTTGATTATATACATGCTCCTACTCTGTCATTTTCTGCACAATTTTGACTTAAAATTTTACTTTTATGCAGACGGCACTCAAATTTACATGCACACTAAACCCACCGCCATCTTGTCCCCCCACATCGGTTGCAAACTGGCTCTTGGAATTCAAGGTCTGGATGGCAGCTAACTTCCTTAAGTTAGATTAAGAAAAAACTGAGGTCATCCTCATTTAGACCAGGGCTCTGACTAAAAAGCTGGGGCAGCTGGATATGAACATTAACGGTTCCTACACCCCTTCCAGGAACACCTCGAAGAACCTTGTGGTGATCTTTGACCCTTCTCGTCCTTCTTCACATCCACAGCATCACAGAGTTAGCTTTTTCCCACCTCAAACATTTCTTGTATTCGACCTATGACACTGAATCTGTTGCAAAGACCCTCATTCAATCATTTGTCATCCCTCATTTGGACTATTTAAATGCCAATCTCTTTCGACTTCCAGCAAGAGCTATTAACAGACTGCAGTACATACAAAACTCTGCTTCCAGAATTCTCACTCATACCAGACCCTGGCAACACATTTGCCCACCCTTGTCAAACTCCGCTGGCTGCCTATCAAATTCCGCATCACATTTAAACTGATTGTAACTACCTACAAAGCACTACATGGACTGGCACCTACTTACATTGCTGAACTTCTCCACTTCCACAATCCAACTCGCAATCTCCCTTTTTCTGACTCTGGTCGCCTTTTAAACCCCTGCGCTAAACTCTGCTCCATGGGTGACCGTTAATGTCCGTGCTCATTTCAGAGACTTTAAGTTCATTGCTATTTTTAAGAACAGACTAAAACATTCTTCTTCACTCAAACCTTCCAGTAGCAAAGTTGTGTTCTGTTTGATTATGCTATTTGTTTAGGCTTGTTTAGTCTTTACCAATTGTATTCCATGTTTTACCTGTTATCATGTAAAGTGTGAGAAATAGAACTTGAACTTGGTGCCTGGTGAGGTGGTCAGGTCAGGTGGTTGATATTGGCTCTATAGTCAGAATACAAAATCCTCTCTTGCTTATATTTCTGGATATTTGGCTGAGTGGAAAACCTATAAAGCACTACCGCAAACAATGCATGTTCAGGCTCTTAATCAGTGAGCGGATATAAACAACATTCAAATTAACAACTTTAGCTAAATGATTTGTTAAAATATGACACTTCACCCCTAGATAGAGCGCTGTTGTTAAAGGTTTTTTATTAAACCCCACCAATGCACAGACAATAACAAAATAATCTGAAATGTATCTTTTTATTTATTTATTATTTTTAAGTACTCTGTTCCCTTTTAATTTGAGTCCATATTGAGCTTAGTTTCATCTTGTTCATTTTCGTTGTCATTAAGATGTCTCTAAGTTAACTGTAGTCCGTCTGTGGCAAATGTAGTTTGTGACAATGATTCTTTCCGTGCATGTATATTCATTTTAACTTGGGAAATTATTGCCTAAAGCCAGAACGAAATTGGGAAGATCTGCTTTCATGTTTGCAGGCCCCTTCATATGGAATGAACTACAACATAATCTCAGACTGCAAACACTGGTATCTCTGGGAAATTCCAAGGACATTATTTAAGGACTGGAAGAAATAACTTGTTGGGAAATGTGAATGTTTTGTAAATGTCTGAATTTATGTTATCAGTTATCAAATAATCTGCTGCTGCCTTCTTGGCCAAGTCTCTCTTGGAAAAGAGATGGTTCATCTCAATGTAACTTTCTGGTTAAATAAAGGTTTAATAATAAGAACTTAAGGTCACACAGTATTTTGAGCATGTCAGGTCAAGAACCAAACCATGACACCCACGGAGCTCTCTGCAAACCTCAGAGATTAGATTGTGTCAATGTGTTCATTCTGAAAAAAGTGTAAAACCATTTCTAAAGTTTTTAAATGTTCCTTGGTGCACATTGTGCACCATCATTGTCAAATGAAAAAGTAGTAGAAATGGAACTTGGGCAGGGAGTTAACCAATAATCTCTGCCTCAAAAGTCTGCCACGGGGATGGGAGAACCTGTTTGAAGGCAAACATGTCAGAAGCACTCTATCATTTAAGTTTTGCTCTTGGATAACGTTTTGTACTTACCCAGGAGGATTCCAAGCTGTAATTGCTATTAAAAGTGCTGCTACAAGTATTGTAAAAGAACAACGATACTAATGTAAATTAAACATATAAGTAATCAATTTAAATAAATAAATAAATAAATTAATTAATTAATTAATAAATAAATAAATAAATAAATACATACATACATACATACATACATACATACATACATACATACATATAAAGTCCTAACATTTAACAAATGGTTTTGCATGTAATTATGTGATGATTAATTGCAAAAGATACATTTAAAATATTTGAAATTAATTACATTGCGCTGTAAAGTTCGAAAATTGGTATGCAGTCTAAATTTGTTCTGTACCCAGTTTTAAAATGTCAAAATGCCCTTGAAGTACTTAAAGAAATGACATGCCCATTCTGCAACTTTAGTTCTCTTCATCGTGTGCAAGCCAAGTGTAGTAATAACCAGCCACACAGCCTGTGGGCTTAACATACAAATATCTCCCAGTGTGGGTACAACTTTGGTGACAGTGATGAAAGTGTGCCACCAGCAGGGTGTAGACTTGAGAAGTACAAAGATAGGTGGCTGCATTCAACTGGGAGTACCAGCCACAAGTTTAGCAAAATAAGCAGAATTATAGTGTCACGTGAGTGTGTGAGTGTGTTTGTTTTGTGTGTAGTTTACCTTGCTCTGCCTTAGCTCCCCTGAAACCTCCCCTGGGCTGGCATCACTCGTTGGTGGGTGTGTATGTGGATTGTGTCCAGATAGAAGCGTGTATGGTAACCTTAAAAAAGTGGTTTCACCATCTAATGAAAAGGAACTGTGCTGAGCCTCAGAGTGCACCGATGTCAGGCCTTGTCCTTTTTCAGCTCTAGGGACAGGGGGAGCAGAGGAAAGGGGAAAGAAGTGCGACAAAGAAAGATGGACAGCGGCCTCAGCCATATCATAGTGGAACTGCTCCAAATCACTTCCTGTAAAATTGATGATGTGTCCAATTATGTGTGTCTAGAGGAAGAAAGGGGTTGGTGGGTGAGTTGGGGGTTCTGAAAAAGAGACAGAATGGTAGTAGTCACGATGGGTTGTCCCAGGCTGAGAGGGCAAGGCTGGACTTGTCTCCCATTTTAAAAATACTGCCCATTGTCCCCCATTGATGGGACCAGCTGATGGTGTATACTCAGCCAGGCCTCAAAAATATTAAAGAGTAAATGTGACAATACTGAAATTAATATTCAAATTGTTAATTGATAATTCAATAACCTGATTGCAATTTGTTGTTCCATTTTTATATTCATAATTTGTGACAAAATTTGTTTCATTTTTCTATTTGCTATTGCATTATTTCTGAAAAGTCAAAGGACGTATTATTGGTTTAACCTCCCAGTACAAGTCTGAAAAGATTGAGAAGAATTAAAAACTATGCACCCTTTGTGATTCCATCTTCTCAGTCACATGTATTTTCATGCCAATCCCATTTGACTTTTAGTTTTCTCTCTCAACACTTCATAGTTGTCAGTCCTTCTATGTTGGTGGGATTTTAGCGATTTTAACAGGATTTTAGCGAGAATAGAACGAGAGAGTTGTTTCATACAAAATGCAGTCACCTACCTAGCATTATGGCTGCGGAGGTACAATACAATACGGCAAGAGTGGCTAGAGCAGCAATCTTTTATCCTCTCCTACAGTGACTTTAGTATTTACTTATAAAGAGCAAATGTCAACATTTTGCCCAAGTAGAACTCTTCTTTCTGGGAAGTATTTAAATTAAACACATTAAAATGTATATGCCTGTATGTTGAAAATACACAAGTAACATATATAAGAGGGAGGACAACGAATAATAGGTTTAGCCTGTGAGATATTGTGTGTACACAGCTAATGAGCTAGTGGGACACAGTGTGGGGGAAGGAGAGAGCAGAACTTATTGGGAGCATATCAGAAAAGAGCATTTCAGAGCTTATTACAAATACACAGTGCTAGTCAAAGGTTTGGACACACTTTCCCCTTCAAGTGAACACCTATACATTTCACTTAAGCATATATTCAGTAACCTATTGTCAGTGGTTACAGCATTTCAAAATACACAGGATAGGATGTTGTAATGTCTATTATGCCATACTCCAAGATGAGCACTTCAACAGCCAATATTTTAGAATGGACTTGGGTTGAGAGCAGATATATCTGGGGTTTTCAAGTGGGCACCCTCTATCTCGGATGTTTTGTTAATTTGAGCCCACGACACCTCCAGAAGGCTTAACGGTGAGCAATGCTGTCTCAGAGCCACCCCCCTCTATATGCGCTCTTGGCACGCAGATATTAAGAAAAGTTTTTTACTAAGCTGTGGGATATCCCTATACCTACCCCTATCCCCTATTCCGTCAGGCACTTTCTGCCAGCTCTGCTAACCACCTGAAAAGAAGATAATCTTTCCCTACTTTCTTCTTGCAGGGTTGGTAAATGACGCTCTGCAGGAAAGACCTACCTTTTATACCTTTGTCCTGAGATTAAACCACTTTCTATGGTTTTTCAACATGACCTTCCTTCCTTTTCAACCACAGCCACCGGCTACTTCTTTCTGCTGTATCTGGCATAGCTTTTATGGTGTGGCGCAATTCTTTGCCGCAGATCCCTAACTTCTCAAGAAGTTTGGTTGTTGATATTGCCACAAATCCACGGCATCCAACTTCCACAGGACTTTGTTCTCCAACCTCGCTGTTCTGCCTCAGTTGCTAATTTGCTATAGCGGAGTCTATTGCTTCTTCCCACGGGACTGTCAGCTCTTTAAAATTAACAATTTGCTAACTTGACAGTTGGACCAGAGTCATATGTCTGGTCTTAAGTTGGTTGTTGCATTCTCTGATCGGACTCATAGTTATTGGCCGACATTAGGAAGCATTTTCCAATCACATGCTCTTCTCACCTACCCTGAGCTTTGTTTTGGCCTATATATCTTCCTTCCCGGAACTTCCTCCCTGACAAAGCGAATTTGGTGCGTGTTGCCTTCTGCTCCAATGGGCAGGGCATTAACTGTTGACCACCTATGCTCGATTGCTTCCACCAAGCACTTTAGTACTTGATTGTGGCGCCAGGTATATCGTTCTTGAGTAAGGCTCGTCTTGCACCTAGACATTGTGTTTGAGATTAGCTGTCCACCCACAGAGGGGACATGTTGGGATCTCACCTACCCATAGGCTAAGATTTGTCGGTGTTGGCAGTATGTCGTAGGTTGCCCTAACAATAAAGCTAATTATTGTGGATTCCATTCGCCACGTGTCCTTCCAGGTAATTTTCCTCTGCTCTTCACTTTTCCAGTTCATCCATTGCCCTTGTTTGGCTTGTGAGACCGTTTTAGCGCTCCTTACTGCTTCCTCTTGCTTACGCATCTGTTCTATAACTAATTTGCGTTGTTCCAAAGGGGTTGATTTTGACCATCTCTGTTTACGATCTCTTCATCTTTATTCCCATCATGGCGGCCTACTTTTGTCAAGGTTAACTGCATCACAAGTGGCATACTTAAACATTGTTTCTGTGGGTGCACTATGGGGGTGTTGCTTTAGGGATGCTCTTGTGGAAGCCTTGACGCTGTTGTCGTACAGGTAACAGCACTGAATTACCTGCATTGGCAGAATGGAGGGAAACCAGAATCCATTACGACTTCATTCTTGTCCAATGAAAGGTGGCTTACAGCCGAGGTGGGTTCTAGTTTCCTGCCTTTGTGTATTAATGCATCTCTCTTAAATGGCTGCAGTTGTAGAAATCAAGGCTCTGCGCACATGACTGAGTGCTATGTCCCTGCGCACTTCTACTTCTATTAGTTTTTTATAAAAGGATATCATTGGACCCCTATTCTTCTTGGCGGCAGTTTCATCCATCTTTTCAGTGTGTGCGCTTCAATAACCAGCTCTCCATCTTCCTGTATGCCCAGAACTATAGCAACTTAGCTTGTGCAGCACTTAGTGTCAAACTAATTTATTTTAAAATAAAAACCTTCCCAGACAAAGACGTATGGATATGCTTAGTTTTCACTTAACTGAAGCTACCCGCCATACCTTTTTATCCTTTGTTCCTTTTATGGGGACGTGGAAGAGATTGTACTACACTGATTATTAACATCGGCCTTTTAATCTGCCCTGTTTGTCACATGTGGCGGTCTGACTGCACCATTTAATATGGGTATCCTTCAATGTGTCTTGTCCCTAATTAGAAATTAATTATGTCAGGAAGCAACTCGATTGAGTCAGTATTATGAGAATACACCGAAATAAAAGCAGGCAAGTTGTGCTTAGTCAACTGTGTGCTCTCTTTCTTCTATGCCTTCCTCTTTCCCACTCTCCTCTCTTGTTTAGCTGCCAGATGTAGCCCATTTCAACAGCGTTCCCCCAAACAGCCGCGCAGCACGTGGCCTCTTTGGTGTGCTGCACCTGTGTAGTGTAATACAGTCAGCCCTGCGTTGTTTACTCCCAATTGTTTGGTGTGTTTGAAAGCCCGCCTTTGATCCATGCAAAAGATTCCTCACTTCTGCTCTTCATGTATTTTTTGCACACAAAACATCCCCCACCTTCCTAATTTTGTCACTAATGCCATGTCTGTCTGCTTGTATTTGTGAAAAACAGAGGAATATTTTTGGGGATTGTTTATTTGGGATTTGCTTTTTATTTTTCTTCCCAACCCAAGGGACCAGAATAATGACGGTGACCACTGACAAGCTTGTCAGACGTCTTGTTTAGGTTGTTTCCTAAGTCTGCGTTGAAGTGTTTGCATCAGCAGAAGATCAGCAACATTTAAAGAATATTCAGATGTAGTGCATATGGCAATGTCTGATTGGACTTGTTTCGTCTATGCTGAGAAGATGTTGACAGGATGGAAACATTACTCAAACATTAAACTAGTTTCTTGCAAATACCTGGAACTTCAAGTCTTCTTCAAAAGTCTGTTAAATTAAAAGATTCATGGTATTGTAGACACTAAGCACTCCACAATACTTTCTAAATTAGATTTACTGTAACAGCTGAAGGGAACCCCTTCAGAGTTAGGTAGAAAATCTGATTTGGCTTAGTTATCCCAAATCATTGTACAAGGCAGATATGTCATCTTTCATGAATTAACTATAAGTCTGAATCAAAATAAAATCGTTATAGTGTAGCCTACATGCTCATGACTCTTCTTCTCCTTCTCTGTAGAGCAAGTGGGTCAAGAAATCCTTTCAAACCTCAGTACTGATCGAGAGAAAATCCAGAAAGCCAGAGAACGGGTAAGTACATGTCCACCCACAAACTCAGACTTTATAGTTTACCCAGTATTTACAAGACGTTCACCAAGGATGGTGTGATAAATTACATTAGACATTGCTGACAAACATCCTTTGTTGTGGGAATGGAGCATTCACAACTTCCAAGGTGATCCTCCTGAAAGACTTGTGTGTCCCAGCCAGTAGAATGTAGGACCAGCTAAGTAAGCATACACAAGAACACAGCACATCCATGAATGTCACACCAAGTAGGAATCAATTCCAACTTCAGTACAAATACTGGAGATAGACTGTTACAGGATTTTTGTGTCCAATACCAATCACAATTATTTGTTTTCCAGTTTCCAACCTATTTTATATATTTTAATCATATGTAGAATTTGTGATTCCCAAAACGTATGTGTAACAGTCCATGCGTATTGTAAATATGGGATTTCAATTGCCTAGACATACAGAGGAATAATTTAAATGTATTTGGCCTTGGCATGACATGCTTAAGTACATTCTAGTTGAAAATGTTCTAACCAAATCTAGCTAATTTGACAAGGCCATTGATTAATCTATGTATTGCTTATTCATCTATAGCAAACGGTTACAGTTTTCTGTGTAGGGAAACACAAGCTCCAAAACGCATTTCTTTTAATTCCTTAACATCCGTCAGATTAAAAGTATTAGTAATCCATTTTCATATATTCATAAAAAATTTTTGCGTAATTGCTCATCTAGATACTAACAAACATTTTTGCCTTATGTGAATAAACGATTGAAATTGTATTGAATATATATTTTTTTAAAAGTGTCTTTCATATCTGCAAGACTAGCTATGATGGTATTTTTGTTTCTAACTTAATTTTGTTGTGTTAGCAAGATAGCTTACAAGCCATGCTTGAGATACACTAGACATAGCTAATCTAAGCTATCAGGCTAAACCACCAAAGCATGAAAAACAGCATTCTCAAAAGATATTGTCACGAGGGTCATGAAAAGCAAATTTTGAGAGACCCATAAATTAGCTATTTTCAAGCATTTTTCCGATCTTCAAACTAACTGAAACTAAATCAAGCATTAATTAGAAATATGCATATGGATCATGTATCTTACAGTAAGTAGTTCAGTATTAGCTGGCTAGGTTTCCTAAAATAAATCTAGCTTACTGGCTAATGTTAGCTGTCCAGGTAGCTAGTAAATTTGGGAGTGTCCAGTCCATGCAAAAAATGTATTGCCAAGTAGGAATAGCAGTAGCTAGAGCCAGATATATTAACTGTACTCCCTTTTATTTAAATAATTGGCATACAAATTATCATGCTTTTGTCCATGATTTAATTATACTTTATCTGCACTTTATTGGCATAAAAACGGAAGATGGATTAACAGTCTGTAAAATGCTAATATCTGTCAATATATGTCGGGCCGTACTTCCTTGTGTAATCATACAGCCACCCTCTTGTCAGACAGCCAAGCAGGGAGAGCTCAGTCAAAGCCCCAGCACGGAGAGGGACTCAACCCTGACGGCCCCCTCCACAAAGAATGCTTAAAGATCACAACATGGCAGTGGGCCTCGTAGGCGATTTTCAAAGGATATCAAACATCTCCTTTCAAAGGTGTCTACTGAGAGTTGTCCTCGCTATCTCTCTCGCGCTCTCTCTCTCTTTCCCTCTCTTTCTCTTTTGTTCTCGCTCTCTCTCTCTCTTATGCTCCCTCCATGTCTCTCTTTCTTTCTCTCTCTTGCTCTCTACCTGTTGAGCTCCCGTCTTCCTGTGAGTTCCTTCCATTACCCATGCCCCGAGGCTCCGTTTTTGGACAGTTGGAGGGGAAAATGAGTGAGGTGAGGAAACGAAAAACAACATGAGAAGTCACTGGATGGAAGCGTTATTAAAGGAAGAATGCAAAGTTCCAAAAGGCTGACATGGACACATATGTAGCCCCCTCAATCTGCAGAAGGTTTAGTTATCTCCCTTCTCCTACAGGTCCAGGTTAACAGCAGACTCAAACTCTGGACCAATAGAGTAATTTGTTATTGGCATTCGATTAACTTAATTTAAAAGTTTTTACATTCACTGAGGCTTTCAAGATATCTGATTAGTGGATGATAGATTTATATATATGTATATACTGTATATACACATATATACATACACTGCTCAAAGAAATTAAGGGAACACTTAAATCACACAGTGGATCTCGAACGAAATATTCAAGTTGAAAATCTATTAATATACATTGTGTAATGCATTGAGAACAAAATGACGTAAGACTGGTCAATAGAAACCAAACTCATCAACCGATTGAGGGTTGGATTGAAAATCACACCGAAAATTAAACTGAAAAATCAAGATCACAGGCTGATCCAACTTGCATAACTTTAATCACAACAACTCATAATGTGGCTCAGTGGTGTGTATAGCCCCCATGTGCCTGTTTGCACTCCAAACAACGTCTGGGCATGCTTCTGATGAGACGGATGGTGTCCTAGGGGGATCTCCTCCAAGACCTGGACCAGGGTATCAGTGGCTTCCTGGACAGTCTGTGGTGCTACTTGGCGGCGTCGGATGTGCTGATACATAACGTCCCAGAGATGCTCAATCGGATTCAGGTCTGGGGAACGTGAGGGCTAGTCAATGTAATCAATACCTTCATCATCCAAGAACTACACGCTATGGCCACATGAGGCCAGGCATTGTCCTGCCCCAGGAAGAACCCAGGGTCCACTGCAGCAGCGTAAGGTCTGACAATGGGTCTCAGGATTTCATCCCAGTACCAAACAGCAGTCACAGTACCGTTGGCTAGCATGTGGAGGTTTGTGCGACCCACCAAGGATATGCCTATATCTATAATCTATATCAATAGAGAACAGGCCAATTAAAGATAAAGAGACACTAAAAGAGAAGGGAACAAAGGTGTGTTCCCAGGGCAGATCTGGAGTCCCAAGCCCATCCCAAAGCAAATATCTCCATAGAACCAGCAACCTCAATACAAATCCTGGAATGGAGGAAGAAACTGAATATGTAAGAGAGAGGGAAAGAAGATAGAGAAAAGGGTGAGTGCAGTTCTAACAGAGGACTGGAAACAGCTCGACAAGAGTTCTAACAGAGGACTGGAAACAGCACGATAAGAGTTAAGGACGGAGGACCAAATGGTACAAGCAGAAGACGTTATGGGTAGGGTAGCCGAGTAGTAGAGGACTTTTTATATTTAGCAACATGGAAAACTGGGAGAGGGAACGGAAATAAAGTAAAGACATACTCCTTGCAGATACTATTGATAGAATGCAGCCTACAGCAAACAGTATCTTCTTAAATGTTAGTACCGCATATATTTAGTGGCTTGTCACTCGTGCTTTGTCATCATTATTTGTCTCTTCTTGCATACACACACACACTTACACACACATTTATATACAGTACGTTTACAGGGAGCTGGATTTACTTGAAAGAAAAGTTTTTAAAAATGCAGTAACCTCAGATGGACAGAGATGGAAACTAAAGAAGCCCAATGTAACTGAGAGCCATAAAAGCAGGGATCATTATTTCAGGAGGGTCTTCAAGGCCCTTAGTGACGCAAAAGTAAAGAAGTAATCCTATAACTCAAGTCTTGCTTGACCTTTATTATGTCGCGCAAAAGCAGATCATCGTGAAAGTAATTCAATTGCAACTGTCGACCCATCTGTGTGGAAAGAGGGAGGATAGACTACTCAGTTGTAAAAAAAAAATTTAATATTTTTCACTCTTCATGTTAAATGCTATTTGTCATGCAGGGCCCAGGAATAATGTTATGAGTAGTGGTGGGTTTTATCATACTGGTAGATCAAAAAACTATTGCAGAAATTTTAAATGATGTTGCTGTCAGTGGGAAGACAAGTCTTACTAAGGCTCCAATATACTTCAAACGAAACAATCTTACCAAGGCTGTCTTCTACTGATCAGTCCTGGCCAATTCTTGGCACGTTTTTGGTTAAGTGGTACATTTCTGACCATGAAATGTGTCCAGACATTTAGTTAATGCTGTTGATGAATTTTACAAACAGTAAATCTGTGCAAACATTGAGGTAAGAATCCGTAAGTGGCGGCAGTAATGATTTATAACTACTGTGTTTCCCAAGAGGTAATGTAAGAGCTAACTTTGTATTTTCTCTTTGACACAGCTCCGTGAGACAGACGCCAACCTGGGCAAGAGCTCTCGCATTCTTACTGGCATGTTGAGAAGGTAAGAGGTAGGTAGGGACCCTGTTTCTATTGCACTTTTCAAAGATGGTTGTCAACCCTGAACCTATGAACCACATCCGTCATATTTCATTGAGTTTTCATCCAGTTATTTCGGATTCCGGGGACATCAAAAACCATCCATATTGGTTGCTTTATGCATTTCAAGTAATCATGAAGTGATTATATATTTTACATAAAAACTTAATTCAATATGAGTATCAATATTGTTAGGTTTTGATGCTTCTACTTGATTTTTCATTAGTGTTTATAAAATTATTATTAATATGTTGTGTTTGCATCTTGGGTATTATACAGCGGCAAGGGTATTATGGAGGGACGCAGTGTGAATGCCCTCCGCTGTTTGGGTGATGAGGGAGGTCTAATTCCAATGTGGATAAAAAGGGTAGACCGGTCAACACCTTTAGTCATTTGCTTGTTTGTTTCACTAGAAATGCATTCTACATTATTTCTTCAGGTCTTCTCCCTCTTTCTTATTTATTTTTATAAAAGACACAACCATTCACATATGCAACAGCCAATACTGTACATACAAACACAAAGTTTTTTTTTGTTGAATTTATTCAAGCAAGTCAATATCTCCTACACGCTCATACACACCCACACATGCACATACATACACTCTCAGAAACATGCACCGGCACACAGCTTAATATCTTGTCACATCTCCATTTTATAAAATGCGTCTGCTCACCCATGACGCCATGGTTATGTTTCCCCTCCTTTCCTTTCTTTTTTTCCCTCTATTGACCTACTGTGGTTTTTGATTAAAAGTAATATGTAAATTACACTAGCTGAATGTAAAATCCCGGTCCAGGAAGGAAGTGCCAATTGAAATGGATGCTTCAGTGCTTGCAGACAATTTAGAGCAGTAGCGGGGTGACTGGAGCTGCTGGAGAGAGGGCCCTGGTGGCCTGTGATGCCGACTGTAACCAATATTTCTGCATATGTCTCCATTTTGTCATGTCTGATTAGAGGAAAGGGGATGTGAGGGGGGAGGGGTTGGAGGGGCCCTGCTCACCTGGTGTCACCCGTAGCTCTTCCAGCAATCATTCATCATCCCAGACCCCCCTCAACTGCTCCTCTGTCCCACCTTCCCCACAGGCGCTAAAGTAAATAACACACTTATTTCAATATTATCATATTAATGGTCAAGTTCAGCTGTCACTTAATTGGAAGACTTAATCAAACGTAGCATTTTAGCAGCAGCTCCCATCTTGCTGCGCTCTGGCTTCCCAATGGGCTTCAGCTCCTCTGGTTAGCCCCACTGAAGCAGGATTTATGAGGCATTTGTAAAGCAGGACAGCTCAGAACTTCCTCCTTGTCACCCACCCCTCAATTCATTTTACTCCCTTTTTAGTTTTGTTTTGTGTTTTCAGTTTTTCATCTTTAAAGTAATCTTTAAACAGAGAAAGATATAGGGAAACAAAAGCATAGTGCAGCTATTGTGGATGGTTTCGCTTGTATGTTTTATACTGTTTTTTATACTTCCTTTCATGGTGTCATCTTACTCTTAAATGACTGAGCATCGACTGTAGGTAGAAGGGTGCTGTTCCAGTCATCACCCGATAGGCTAGGACAAGTGACTTGAATTTGATGCGTGCTGCCAGTGCAGTGTGTGGAGCAGAGGAGTGGTGTGAGTGAACTTAGGGAGGTTGAAGACTAGACGAGCGGCTACATTCTGGATGAGCTGGAGGGGTTTGATGGCGTTCTCAGTCGACCCAGCCAAGAGGGAGTTGCAATAGTCTAGGCGCGAGATGACAAGGGCCTGAATGTTGACCTGTGCAGCTTCTCTTGTAAGGAAGGGCTGTATCCCTCTGATGTTGTAGAGAAGGAATCTGGAGAATTGTGTTACTGCCGCAATGTTAGCTAAGAAGGACAGCTGGTTATCCAGGGTGACCCCCAGGTTCTTTGGCGTACTAGAGGAGGAGACCACAGTGTTATCAACGTTGATGGTTAGGTCTTGGAACGGGCTGGACTTCCCGGGGATGAAGAGGAGTTCTGTTTTGTCAGGGTTGGGCTTCAGGCAGGCATGCCTATATGTGTTGCACCACCTGGGTGTCAGAGGGAGGGAAGGAGAACATTGAGCGTCGTCCGCATAGCAGTGGTAGGACAGGCCATGTGAATGTATGACTGAACCCAGTGACTTTGCATATAAAGAAAAGGAGAGGGCCCAGGACTGAGCCCTGAGGGACCCCAGTCGGGATGCTGCACAGTTTTGAGACCAACCCTCTCCACGCTAGCTTGTATGATCTGCCCGTCAGGTAGGATGCAAGCATGGAGAGCGCAGAGGTCAAGGAGAATGAGAACAGAGGAGAGGGAGTCTGCTCTTGCTGTGTGGAGCTCCCCATAATGGCTGGCTGCATCTGTGCCAAATGTGCGAAAATTCTTGAATGAGTACTTAATAAACAGCATAAACACAAAGAACAGTTTGTCTCTAGGAAATTGCTGCTCATGGCTCAGTTCTAGGCGCTTTTCTTTTTATTATTTATATGATCCCATTCGGTTATTTGTTGCGCGATTTTGGTTTAGAATTCCACTTCTACACAGATGACACGCCTACAAATTTACATGCATACTAAACCCACCACCCTTTTCCCCCCTCATCAGTTGCAAACTGCCTCTTGGAAATCAAGACCTGGATGGCAGCTAACTTCCTTAAATTAAATCTGATAAAAATCTGATTGCTGACAATCAAAAAGCTCATGAGCTCAAGTTCTCAACCTGTAAAAGAGCTATTTAGTGCATGCCCAGAGAATGTTCTTCCTGGGGGTCACTTTGTGTTCTCTGACATACAAGGCTTACCTCTTGGAAGACAGGGAAGACTTCTTGGAAGACTGCTATTCAGCAGTGTGTGGCTCTTTTCAGGAGAGAAGTGTGTGTGATGATACGCACCTGCATGCGTCTGTTGGGCCTCATGGCGTCAATGACAGCCTTGGTGCGTTTGTGTCTCCTGTTCATGAAAAATTATTTCATTCAATAGCGGCTGGCTGCCAGAGTGAGAAATCCCTCAAAATAGTTGAACACATTGGTGTTGCTGACTCAGAGCTGCTTCTTGGCATTGACTCCATGGCACAACGCTTCTTTGTTGAAGACCAGCTCTCATATGGGTCGGGGTTCCTTCTTTACACACAGGAAGCTGGACACAACGGATGCCTCCCAGCCCACATTAATTACTTGGAACTGCTATCAGTAAAGCTGGTGTTAGCAAGGTTACTTCCGTGGCTTCAGAACCAGCATGTACTGGTACGGACGGACAATTCCACTGAGACAGTATTTGTGAATCAGCAGGGTAAGACACGCTCCAGGTGATTGCACAATCAAGCGATACAGTTGTGGTTCTGGATCGCGAGGAAGTTGTCGTTGCTGGGCTGGCTCATATTCCAGGTTATCTCAACATAAGTGGATACCTCCTCTTCTACAGGGGCAGTGCCTTCTCGGGAGACTGGGGGCTGCATCAGGCAGTGGCAGAAGAGATCTGGTCGTGCTTTGGATCTCTTCGCCGATCTAAAATGTGCAGCGCTTGCATTATTTCTCTCTGCAAAAGGCAGATGCGTCACTAGGTCAGAACGGACTGGCTCTGCGGTGACCAGATGAAATGTTGTACACGTTTTGAGGAAAAAGTTATTGATTCTTCTTGTGGCTCAGCCGACCGTGGGTAGCAGAGATAATCCACATGCTGATGGGGGAACCTTGGGCTATCCCGTTACGCCTAGACTGGCTGTCCCAAGAGAACGAGAAGATTTGGCCTTAGCACCCAGGCATGTGGTGCCTTTTGGTCTGGTTCCTAAAAGGCAAAGGCAAGTTACACAAGGATTGGATCCGAGTTTCATAGCCACTATCGAAACTGCAAGAGCACGGCCCACTGATTCAATTTATGACTTAAAATAGAATGTGATTAAAACGTGGAGTGTGGGCTGGTTTTACTTCTCTGTGACTTGGCGAATATTCAGTTATTCATCCAGCTCTCTTTTGCGCAACCTTTTAAGGGAAAGGCGCTACCTAAGCAGGGCCTGTCTAAGTAGTTGGTGCAAGCCATTGGAATGGCGTTAAGCACTATGGGACAGTTGGCTGTTCCTGTGCATTTGTATGGCCACTTTGTGGGCTTTCTCGGGGGTGGGGGTTCTGTCTCAGAAATCTGTGCAGGGGCTAGCCAGGCTACACCCCACACATTTATGCCATTTTATCGCCTGGATGTGACGGTGCAGGCGGTGATGGGTGTTGGTAACTCTGAATAGGGAAAGGCTTACTAGCCATTCTTTGGGCTATGGGCTCTCTTGTCCATGGGACGCAGTGAGATATGTCTCCCATAGGAAGGAGTTGACCTGATTGAACTACAAATTACAATTAGGTTATGTCTATAACCAGATTCTTTGAGTGAAATGAGGTTGTCTCCTTACCACTCCTGCCCCATATGCTGAAGAATGGATGATGAACTTTCTCAAGAGTAGACACATGTTGCTCGTTGTATGGATTGGCACATCAAAGTGCCTCGAGGCTCGAGGCTTATCACTGACTGTATCACTGTCCTTGATATCAAGTAGCTTAGATTATTTTTTTTATTTTTTTTTAAAGAGGGCGTTTTTATGACTTTTCCCATAGGGGAAGGCCTCCTTTCACTTTAAGAACCTGGTTATATACATAACCTAATCCTAATCGTTCATTTTCTAGTACGGGTAGAGCCCCCATCTTTGTCTCTCTTTTCTATTTGTCCCCTCTGGGGTTAAGACAGTTCATAGTTAACAAAATGATGTTGATTTAAAGCTTTGCAAGTAGCTTCGCCATTTATGTTCTTCTCCCCAGTCTAGATTGGTTGTGGGTTCATCTCATACTTTAGAATAAAATATTGGCCAAATTGACATAGAAAAGGTGAGTCATTTTAATGTGTATATTTAAATTGTTCTATAAAAAGTCACACTAGCCCCACACACAACCTGGTAAATACAAATAAAAGCAAGGTAAGTTTGTGGATTGTGTCCTCGATTGTGGGGTGTGGTGAGGTTAATGTCTGTCTGTCTGTCTGTCTGTCTGTCTTTATATCTATCTATCTATCCATCTATCCATCTATATATCTGTCAATCAATCAATCAATAATGTATTAATTTTTGCGGTTGCACTTTCATTACTTTTCTCAAAAGAGTTCCAGTTCACATTTAGAAGGAATAAATGCAAGCGTTCTTTCTACCTATTTATCGTACATAGAGGTCTCACTGTGAGCCAAATAGTCCCCTGTATGCTGGCTATCACCCTTGCCGAGCATCAATTATACACTCATTAGTACATCTGCCTTGGTTCAAGGAAGTCAATTAACTTAACGTATTTGTGAATAACCTGTATTTAAAAGCATTCAAAGACCGACAAACAGATCCTGATTAGCAGTTGCTTTGTTAAATTGTTAAAAAAGGGATTTTCAACTATTTGTGTTACCCATGTGTCAACTTGGGTAATTGGTTGGAATCTACTTAAAGAGCAAGGTCCCAGGGCCAGGAGCTAAGATCTTGTCCCAATATCCTCCTCTCCTACATGCCCCACCATGCCACCACTCCTCAATTACTCAGCGAATGTCGCGGTGGCATTGAAGGGCTTCCACTCATCGTAAATTATTCATCTGTTCAACTGAAGTCCGGAGGGTGTTAATTATATTGTCATGGTCATGGTGATCTCATTAACTTTTAATGGCAATGCTTGTTAGAGGAAGTCATAATATTATTAAAAAGTCATCATTTCAATGACACTCGTGAATAGGCAAAGAACTGTGGAATCTATAGCGTAAAATAAAAAAACATGTTTGAATTAATTTGTGGGCAGTACACTGCACTAGGTTCTGTTGTATGAGACCTTTGGGATACTGTTCCCTTAAATGGTAATATCGAACTATAAGATCTTTTAACGTTCTCATCTTCTCAAATCCAATCTTTCCTTCAACACACTTTACACATTACATATTATGAAAGCAATGAAAGGCTCTGTGTGTTTGGTTATAACCGAATCCTGCAGAAGGCGTTAAACAGGTAGTTGATAAATAGTTATGCCTGACAAGCTGAGCTGCAGACCTTTAGCTACCCTTCACTTTCCTCAGCCATGGCACCTCAATACCTCACCTCTCACAGCAACACCAAATGGTCCCTGTGACTGCCCAGCTGAGGCATAACTAGGTTCAAGCTTTCCTGCGTGCTATACTCCAGTCATGCCAGACACACTCACTCTCAGTCACAGTCTCACACAATACTGCAGCCTGACAGTTGGGATGTACCACCAGACCCAGTTCAGACCATTGGGTTTCTGGCAGGACCTGGAAAGGAGGGAGGCACTGTGAAGGGCAAGGGAGTAAGGAGGTGTAGCTGGTGGTGGTGTGGAGGGGTCTGTACTTGCTGGCGGCTGATCCCACATGCAGGTGGTCGAGTCAGTCGCCAGGCAGATCAAAAAGTCAAACCCTTGGGTGGACTTTCCTTTGAAATGGGAATGGGGCCCAGATATCAGACAGAAAACATAAGCAAGCCCCGGACCACAGAAGGGCTCCATATTCATGACAGGGGCTGGCAGCAGGGAGGCAGCCGGCATAGACGGAGAGGGGCCACCGGCTTCAGAGGAGGCTGCTCTCGCTCCGGACACTGATTAAGAGATCAGTCTCTAGGCTTTAGCTTAAGACTGTACCGTAGCTAGCGCTGCGCATGTTAGCATATTAACTTTACTTCAACAAGGATGGTCACTTGTTCACTTTGACTGCAAACTGGCTATTAACATGGAGATTGATTGTTTAGTCGATAGAGTGAAAACAGGCCCTTCTGTCAGCAACATACAGTTTGTAATATTAGACTGTTTTGCTTATTATCTTAAGCATCATTTAACCGTTTACATTGCACAAGTTATTACACGTTTCCTAATTCAACTAAAGTTATCAGAAGCACTTGTTGTCTTGCATGATACATCCTCCCTCTATAGGAGACAAACAGAAACAGCCTGGCCTCAATTTTTTTTTCCTTAGGATTCAGTGAAAAAAACAGCTTGAAACAGGGCTTAGAGTGGCGTTTTTGCTTGTTTGTCAGTCCCATTAAACTGAAATTTGAAAACATGTCAGGAAAAGAGAAGATCAAAGCACTTAGCCCCACAGCAGCGTCTAGAGAGGGGACCCCCTCTGATGTCCTGAAGATCTCCAAGTATCCTTAGTATTGTTGTTCTTACTCTCTTTTTTTGACTGTCATTTTTTAACTCTTGTCGTTTTTAGTTTTTTTTCATTTGCTCATACTCCCCTCAGTCCCAGCTTGGAATATTAACTGTGTGATATGTAGGTCATATAATTAATGGGATTCGGCTATACCAGTATGCTGTGGTGGTATGCAAATGGTTTGGAGTCTTGGGGGCCCTCGAAGTCTTTTTAGAAGTTGAACAAAAATATTCAATATTATTTTTAATTGAAGCTGAACGATAGATCAAATTACAGTTTGGGTCTGTGATTTTTTTTCTATTAGTTTCTCCTCCCAATATTTTTTATCCCTATTATGTCATTTATTTGGCTTTCTTTTTTGTGACATCGAGATATAGGAAATGTCTAGTTACAATCACTGGAATTATGTGGGTGAGAGGCTTGGGTGGACCAGTGGTGGGGTGAAAGACGCTCACTCCCTGTTGAATGTTCTAACTGCATCAGCACTGTACTATGTGAATGCATACACTACTATTATCCATTTGTTTAATATTTACTCTGTTGGACACACAGTTTCCCTGCTTCAAGGACAGGCCACTGTCTCTACCTTCCACCCACCTCTGTGTTATATACAGTGGCTATAACAAAACAAAACTAACAAAACATAGCTTTCTTTAGGTAGACTCACTGAATTGACTTTGTGTTCTTCTTCCATAGCTGTGTTGTGTTTTCAGTACTCTTGGAGCTTACAGTAACTCAGATTGCTGTGTCACTGTCACTATCCTTAGATGACTAAAGAACCTTGGGTCAGCCAAGATGCCCCTGTCACACACACAGCATGGTATGACACACTGAAACTCCTCATCACTGATCTACTTAGTACTATGTCTTTGCTACTAAAGTCAACTATTTCATCTTTTGAATCCGTTCGATATTTGAATAATTTCAACATTTCAGATTCATAACAAATGTATTCAAAACAATAGTGTCCTTGCTTTGCCTTACAAACTCAATATTTAAATACTACCGAAAATAACCTTTATATTGTTCCTACCATTATGGCTCTATTCCATAACTTGTACTTTCACTTCTGACATACTCTTTTAAAACCTTTTTTTACAGGCATTACTTGTGACCTCCAAAAGGCTCGCTAGTTTTTTTGAGTGTCGGAATGATGATCAAAGTTGGTTTATTCAACATAATTGTTTGAGTTTATTAAAGAATGGTACGCATTTTATTCATGCAAACGTATTTACACTGTGTATTTCCAGTTAAGCACACTCAGGATAGCCAGTGAGGTTGAAATACTCAAATAGCCTAGCTTTATATTCCCAGTCCCTAGAGTTCTCTACCAGTCCCAGTGGAGCTTTTCCTCTCTGATCTGCTCTCCTCGTGGCCGCCGATAATTTCGTGTACTACATTTTGTACTCATTTCCTCGCCTCACAATTTATTCAGCCTAGCATGATATCCCTTTTTGAGTCTGCTTCTCCCTCTGGGTTGGCTCTAACTGCTCCCTCTGTGAACTTTCCCCACCCCCTCCATCTCACTCTTCCTGGCAATAGAGCTAAGTGTCAAAGTGTGAATCAGAAGGGACACTCGCTTTTTGCCAGTTACTGAAAAGAGCAGCTGGATTTTGTTTGTGCTTGTGTAGATGTACATAAATGTGCAGCAAGTGCTATGTTGGTACAGCAGGGATGTAGGCCCCGTTGTTGTAACTGAAAGATTAAGCAGACCTCTGTGGAACATAGACCTGTTTGAGACCAAGGCATCAGAAGGGTTACATCGTGATTCGAGAGAATATGCTTGCACTGAAAGTGTATGGCTGCCTTTTACAAACTGGCTTTACTAGAATTATAGTCGTCGTTCCTCTTGGTTCTGACATAAGCGTATTGATAAGTAAAGAAAGTACAAATTCTGTCAAGTCAAGAAACACTTAGTTATTACAAATGTACTGCTCAGCAGTACAGACCAAATAAAGTCCAACAATTTTCTTAGATAAATACAAATATTTTGATAGTGACAGTCCATTGGCTTGAAAAGCGTGCTGCCCTCACGGCTATACATTCTCTCTCCTTTTCTTGTTGTCTCAGCCTGAAGAAATAAATCATCATAGTTTTCAAATGCTGTGGGTTTGTGTGTGTTGGTTTGCGGCTGCTGCTGGGACAGTGACAGGTTGCGCCGCAGCCTCATTACTAGCTGCTCCCAAGCCAAACAAGGAGAATTGCCACCTCTCTCCCTTTTCTATATCTCTTTTATTTTTTGTTCTCTCTATCTCTCCTCCACCTCGCCCATTAGTGAGTGCTGATGGGAAGCTATTGCAGAAAGAAATGACACAAACAAGCTTGGGCTGGACAGGAAGGGGTTGTTGACAGTGGCAAAGACATGCTGTTGTTTTATATAAGGGAAGCTGTTGTCTATTAAGGGATGAGACTGGAAACTGGTTGGCAAGGCCCTCTTCCTTTTTGATTATATTTAGGATAGCCAAGTAGCTTAGGACCTAAACTGCATTTAATTAATACAAGTTCACTGTAATGTGTTTATTTTAATTCACCAAATGTTCGAAGTTATTGTTTTATACACGATTGCAAGTGTCCTATTTTGCAATAGGTTGATGCTTTAATGTAGAATGAGCCTATGTTTTTACCCCAAAACAGTGGGGTCAGCTGAGTTTGACATTGAGGTGATGGTTTATGCGCCCTCTTTGCCGTACCCTCCTCCTGTCCCTCTGTCTACTCGACAGGCCATCGCTCCGACGTGCTGACTGGAGATCAGTGGCACTCTGCCCCCTTGAAGTGGCTCCAGGTGTCACTCCAAGGGTACCCGCCCTGTTTGATCTGCCGTTGAGTGCCTGTCGGGACCCAGCACCCTCTGATTCCCCGTCAGAGGGGAAAAAGACGCACTCCCGTCCAAAAGTTCCGCCACTACTTTTGATTGATGGCGAGGGAGGCCTGATGGCAGTCGAATTGACAGCGGTCGGTGACAGATTGGGCAAACTGGTCCAAATGGATTGTGCTCTCCACAGTTCCTAAGAGAACCTGGAACATGTCTGATTCCCCGTCTGGACTTTGCGTAGAGGTCGACTCCAAACATTTTCAGTGCCAGAACAAAACATCAGCCACAGAAACATTCAAATAAGACAAGGACAAAATAACCGTAATATATGAAAGAAATCATTTTTGATGATCTCAAGGGAATTGGCTTGAAAAGAACAAAAGCATCAGTTAGGTAATGTAGAGAGAAAAATAGATTTGTGATTTATGTTTTCTAGTCCATCTTGTTTATTTGTGGATTCCATTCTCCTTTTTTTATGGCTCATGATAACTTATTCAGCACCGGCCATTTATTGAGGGGTTGAGCACAGGCGTCCGTCAAGAGAAAAATAATGAGGTGGCGGCAACAGTCCAGCTCCCTCCACATAGGTTGCGTACTCCCCCCACCTCACTACTGCCTCCCTCCACCCGCCCATTATCTGCCGATTTAAATAGATAATAGGGGGCCTTCTTCTGGACATTTTAAAGCAATTAGAAACTATCACATTGTCTCTCCCCTGGCTGTCTTCCTTCTCAGCATGCCATTGTGCATATGTCTAAGCACGCCCGGAACAGCTGCCTCCGGAATGCAGAATGCCACTGCAGTAGTAGAGAGCGTTTGTGTGGAAAAAGAGTGGGAGAAAGATAAAGTGGTTTGTTCTCATATTTTGTGCAATGCTGACTGTGTCCACGTTTGCATGTTGGGTAACGCGCCACCCTGTGCCATGCCAGTGTATGGCATCATTGGGCCAGGCCAGGGTATGGCATCATTGGGCCATGCTAGGTGAACTTGGGTCACCATACGATCACACAACCTGCCAAGGCCGTAGTAAATCTGTTACTTTCATTTTACTCCCCTGTAGATGCTTGCTAAGTTCAGCCTTGTCATTCACATGGGCTGCTGTATCATTCTATCACTAAATGAATGATGCCAAGACACTTTACAGTGTTTTGTTTGTTTGTTTTGTTTTTTAACATCAATCCATGTCAACCTAACACAATGTTTTTTCTGCATCCCCTGATTATTTATCATGGTCACCTGGGTTAAATGGTCTGAGTTTATAGGCACAGCCTAGACCACTGTGCAGCAGGTAGTATTGCTTGGAGCAATTGCCTGATGTGTCTTAGTTATTTTATGAAGTTTATGGCTGTTGTTTGTGTTTTTAATGGTATTGCTTAAGTTGTTTTGGTGTATGTCTGGAGATTGTTTTAGTGAAAATACTAATACACCTGTATTTGCGTCTCGATAATGGAATCATTACAGAATAGGCTACACTTAATCTGTGTGCCCACAGAATGTCTTTCCCCATCTATTATATGACCCCATGTTGTCTTGATGTTCTTAAAGATGTTGCGTCATGGTTTGTTGCTGTTGTGATCTCTGTCATACGTCCAGTCAGCCACATAACTTCTATTGCCTTCTTTCTTCCTTATCAAACCCACCCTAGTAGACCTCCTCCTGGTTGGAGTGTGATTGAGAGATGAATGGGGGGGTGGGGGTCTTGTTCACCAAAGAGCAGTCTGTCTATTTCAAGATGCTGCCATGAGCTGTGTGACATAGGTGTGTCCCTTTATCACAATAGATTGAAAAATTAAACTGACAAACACGCACATATTGTGCACATCAGGACAGGATAGTTGTGTTTGTCATACTGATCCATGGTTTCATGCTCATATTCAGTGAAAAGCTTTCAACCTTGAGAGCTTTTTTATCCAATACAAAACTGAAAGATTTTGAACAATGCAAAGACTGGAAGGCAAAGTCAGAGCTTTTGGAACTGTTCAATGTTGCTTGAATGTGATTTTGCACCTTATAGGTTTGACGAGTATGATTGCACTGCAAAACTTTTAGAGATGTTTTAGTTACATTATTTAGATATTTTCTTGAAGTATTATCTTAATGTGAGGGTCTAATTCATATATTAAATTGTAAAAAAGCTATTTAACATATTGCCCATTGGAAGAGTTTAAAATGACAAATACTTTGTTCTCTTACCTTTGCCACACTCCTGTAAGTCAGTATCTCGCTTTCCAATCTTTAGCCATCCATGATACTATAGTTTTACTCAGGTGTCAGTAGTAGCTGGCTGTATTAAACAACTGTATGTTGATTCTAACCCCAATCGGGCCATTATTCCTTCAGAAAATTACTCAGTCCGTTAAGGTCTGGCGTCTTGATTTTCACAACATCCCCAAGCGATAGTTAAGTATCAACTTTAAATTAACTGAAGTCATCTGCTAGTCAAATCTGTAAGGTCTACATCCAAGACACACCATCCAGTTCCACACATTGTTCATCCTATTCACTTGTACAGTGCATCCAGGTAAATCTGCATCGTGCATCTATGTTGTCAATACCCTTCTTGGTTTGCGTTAAATCTGAGACTAATGTGTGGTAGTTGAAAGTGAGGGCAAGCAGTAAGGCAGCGGGCCTCCTGATCCAGACCCGCGCCCCAATTGAGACGCCTGCCGTAATAAATGTGTGAAAGAATGTGTCAAGGCAAGTGTGTGCGTTTGCGAGCATTTTGCTGGTGTCTCAATTTAGTCAACCATTTCCAAGATAAAGGCATACACAGCTGCCACTTGTCCCTCCATTTTATTTAAGCACATCATTCTGTATTTTTTTGTGCCTTCAATGCCTTTTAATTCTTTCCCTTGCAATGCAGGAGCTTTTATGTTCAGCCTTTGTGTTCAATATTTTCTTTTCACACTCTTTCTCCCATTCTCACTAGGTCTCGTTGCTCCAATTAATTCTTAGTCTCTAATTGAATAGGCAACTTTGAAAACATTCAGTATCACTTAGTTTACATCATTTAGCGATGGAATTATCTGTCTAGAAGATATGGAATGAATAGTACTTTCTTTCTTACCTATCTTCACAGAAAGCACTGTTTTTATTCAATTTCATAAGAATCTCATTATGCCACAGTTTGTAGAGTTTGTGAAATGTCAACTTAATGCTGCTTTTTCCTTGCAGTTTCCCTACATTTCCAACACCCTAGAAATGTCCGGCAACCAGTATTGCTGGAATGTATCCTTCTGATAAAGGTATTTCAGAGGGAGAGGAGCAAATACAAATAATACAACTCTGGTGAGATATTAAGAGTGTCCAAACAGATGAACTCTCATTCTAATATCCCTTCTCATGAATATTTTTTTTCAACGTATTTTTTGTGATCATGCCATACTAGCCCTGAAGTAGCTATTGGATTACATACATGTGACCTGAAAAAAAGAACATATCAGGAAAAAAGACTGACTTGAAAAGACGTTTTATGTTCTCTTCAGAATGCATTGATAAACGTCCAAAATGGCTTGAGCAGGATCACAAAGAATATGTTCAAATAGATCTTCATGAGAAGGAATATTAGAATAAGGAGAGTTCATCTGTTTGGACACACTGTCTATATCTCACCAGACACATTGTATTGTTTGTATTTCCTCCTCTCCCTGTGAAATGCTTATCAGAAAGGTAGACTCCAGCAATAACGGTTACCAGACATTTCTCATAATGGCCCACTCACTTGACTGATAAGTTTTGTTTAATGTCAGGAAGAAGGCTGGTTTCCAAGACCTGCCTCAAACTACCATCTTTTCAGACAAATTGTAAGGTCAAGGCATAGTTTCTCTTTGCCTGCCTATGTGACCTTGATCAATGGAGAAAATGCTGCCAGAGGCCAACAACCGTGACTCCACTAAGGACCTAGGTTTAGCCGAGGATCAGAGGACATCAAGCTAAACAAAATGTTGTATTGCTGTTAAATTTATTTTTAAAAAATGGTTTTCAGGCACCTGTCTATTTAAATCACTCCCTTGTTCTTAAATGCCTGCTATTGGTATTTAACTGCTATAGGCGTTAGGAGTTTCTAAAAGGTGACTTTGTTTGTCTGGTCACCTTGTTAAAGCCTACCAAATGGAGAGAACCCTCTGAGCTTTTGCTCCAGTCGGGTGCAGTTGCACACCTTGGCCAGGCCTGGCTGGACTTAGAGCAAGCAGCCATGCTCAGCCTTAATGACAGGTTCCATGCTGCCCGTGGCTTACGGCCTGCTGCGCTATTTGTTTGGAGAGCCCTGCTCTCAGTGGTGAAGTGTTGGCCCAGCTGGCAGATGCCTCACTGCCTCGCTGCCTCCTTGGCCGACGATCTGACTGCATTGGCCCAGGCCAGCCATGTGGGAAATGGCATCCAGGCAGGCAGAGTGAAGGGTAGGGATGAGGGGGGAGGTTGATAGAGGAGCTTTTTACTGAGCACCCTGGTTGTTAGCCCAGACTCGCTGCCAACTGAAGAGGAGACTCCCGCTAGACGTCTCTGTAGCGACAAGCAGGCGGGTTTGCACATCCAGCGTCAACATCACCCTATTGCTACCTGTTTGAGATGGGACTGCCATCATTAAAGGCTTTCCCTAATCCAAATTACTTTCACTCTTCCGTCTTCATTTCTGCTTTTCTATTTGTTGTTCTGACATATATCAAACATTGATACCTGTTATTTAAATAATATGTTCTTAGTTGTACACAATTATATCCCAGGTGAAATCTAATTTTATCTTTTTAGCTGTACTGCAGACCGCATTGTTTGTTTAGCCATTTCTGGTGGGTGAGATCTATTTGTCTTTCTTTGGGACTTTCTTTTGCGATTCCAACAGGGACATCTGAAATGTGTCCCGCCTAACTTCACAGAAGCTAAATTCTATTACACTGAAACGTTCATTCAAGTTCTACATTTTCAAAAAAAATTTTACATTATCTGGACACAATAGAATGCACAATTGCTAGCAATTTTGCTAAATTTATTTAATTTGTTAATTACATTTAGAGCCTAATTTGTCTGAGCTTCAATACATTGGAATATGATCGTGGTTTAAGAGCCTTGCCAAGGTAAATTTGTGTGTTTACTTTTTACAACCAATTGGACCTGTTTGAAGCCAATAAGCTAATGAATTAGATAAGAGTTGTAATGTTTTTGTCAGAATTTAAGCTGTGTTAAAGGGGTGATTCCTGTCCTTTGGCAGATGATATTTAAAGCCTAACTATCATGGCGCCAGGGCCAACATTATGACGCTGTTTAGGGGAAGTTGTGAGGACAGGCATATTGGCCTCGCAGTCTGGTGTAATATTCCCTGGCTGTTTGCGCAGCTTGTGAATCTACAACCTTAGCTGACCTGAGTACATGGCCGAGTATCACACAAATGTGAACAACTGTACTTGCCTAAGATGGAGGTTGTCCTACCGCTGTAACCGATGTGAGCCCTCTGATCAGAGTAGAAAAGCGCTCCCTTTAAGTTTAACTTCCATGCCTCTTCGAGAAGACTCTTTTTTATTTAATAAGATGTTGAAGCACCCCAGGCTCCATCTAAAAGCTGTCTTGTGGTAGAGCTTTCAAGATAGACTCGACATAAGCCATTTCTAAACACCGCTTATTTTTTCACCAATCTTTAATTACATATTTTGGTAAAATGCGAAGCAGAGCAGAGTCTAAGCAAAGCACCCTGTGAGTGAACCATATAATAGAGAGGGTTACCACAGGCTAACACACAGGAGTCAGTCACAAACAAAACACAGCATACACAAACAAGGATTTAGAAAGCACTAAAGTTAAAGGCTAGTGCATCATTTTGTGAATACGTGTGCGTGATTTTGTGTGTTGGCAGCCAAAGTATTGCTTGTTGTGTTTAATAATTGTATGCAAGTGAGCTGTCTGTTTCTTTTTTTGTACCTCTTTTAACCAGCTCAATAGATTTGACATGGTCTGTCAAAAAAAAAAAAAATGAAGTCAGTTAGCAGTTATAACGATAACCTCTACTCACAAACAACTTACCGACAACCAGTTTATTGTTGCCAAAAAAAAAACTGATTCCAGCTTGCATTCTTGTTGCGCACTAGCATGGCTTATTATGGTACTAAGAAGAGCCCCCTTGTAGCCTTGGGCAGTGGACAAGTCTTCCTCCAGCTCTACAATGGCTGCTGTGAGGTTGTGCCCTTGGGGCGGCTATCAGAGATGTCAGCCCAACAGAGAAAACCTTACAAACTGTCAAAATGGGATAAAGGAGTCAGTGGTGGGATTGCCTTGTGTGTGTAAAGTTCCTGATTATTGTTAGAGTGGTATTACAGTGTACGTACGTCCTCGTCTTGCCGATTCAGCCTCCCTGTCGGTTTTTATGTTTCTCTAAATTTAAGAAATGTGCAGGAAAGCATTTCCATAAACCATACATGTGAATCTTTAGCTTTAGGGTAACTTGTGGGTGTCGACCGGATGGGTTCTTAAATATATGATAGGACGTGCTAGCTCTATAGCTCCACAAGCATGTTGCAGTGTTGGATACTGACCTCCCACAGATGTTTGTGAACTACCCCTGGACATGAACACAAAACTAATGTAAAACATAGTTTGATCATATAACTGTTGCTGAAGTATAGACTTTGTGCAGACTGACTGCTATATTCTCCTTAAAGGCTGACATTTAGTATACATTTTCTTTAGTGAAAATGAGTCGTGAACTCCATTAGCTCAAAACAGCCGGCTTTGCAAAGACGCCAATAGCTATAAATACTTATGAGCAACACTGCCATAGACTTCTACCTACTGGGTTTTATTCAGTTCAACATTGTAAATTAAATGAACTTGCTTTATTTTTCACTTAGTCAGGATTTGAGATTTGAGTCAGACTTGAGGAAACATTTGAGGTGCTAAAGTTCTGTGCTTTGTTAGCTTTCCTGTCTAACAAAAGTGTGCATCCCTACAAGCAGGCCATAGGAGTGAAGCCAGATGCCCTTTAAACTGTCCTAGTGTCCACTATTATTGAGCTACCTCGACTTTGTTTCAGCGTTTCCTCCAAACAGCCTGAAAATGTTTTTTCCCTCTTGAATCAGAATATTGCCTTTTTCTCCTAACTGTAAACGTTAAGATCCAAGAATGGATCAATGGCTCTTCCCATTTGATGTGCCGAGGCGCATTACAACTGGTGCCTTCTAATTGGCCAAGAGAGCTGGGGATCGATGTTGGCTGTAATTCCCTGAAACAGGATGGGTGGGAGACTTTATTATCATTAATATTTAGACGTGACGTGGGAAGACCCTACCGAGGTTAAAGGTACACAAGTGGCACGAGCGTTTGATCTTTTGAGATAAGCGGATCGATGGCAAGGGAAAAGGGAGGGCTGCTGAAGGAAGGAGGTTGAGGTAGCAAAACAAATGAGTGCTAAACCGCGCCCCAGGTTTTATCAGATTTCCTGGGGAACTTTTGGCTCACTTAGGAAAGCTTTGAAGAGGTCACTAACATCCCTCCCTCACCCACCTTAAATTACAGCCCTGCAGTATGTCACGACTGAAAGACAAGCAGTATGACACACAGATTTGAAAAACACATGAAGAGAAACATTGGTAGCACATAAGCATATCAAGCGAACAAAAATATAAGCCAGTGGGAATAGTCCTGTTTAAATAATGTGCCATTGTGTTACACAGTATATGGCCGTATTTAGTTGAATATGATAGCAGGTTGTCCTTGTGTGACACAGGCACTTGCGCACGTTAAACTAGCCTCATCAACAACCCCATTGATGTGTTTCCTTAGGGGTGTGTTCGCTTTGTCCCCTGTCAAGCAGAGGGTCATACCTGCAAAAACATAGGGGATTGCCATTTTTGTGCTAAGTACAATGATTAAGCTATCTACCATTTTGGAACTATTGCTACACAAAAGGTGAATAGGAGAGAGTTTCTTCTTTTTCATGCCCCTCAACCTCACATTGGTCTCCTCCTTGGCTGTCTCAATGCAGCTGTCATTGTGATGGAGATAAGTGATCCTCCAACCCGAGGAGATGCTAAGAGACAGGAACTATTTCATCAGGACTGTAGCTCTCACACACACACCAGGTGACACCCTAGTAGCGCCTTCTCTTTCCACAGATTTGGTTACCCCACCTCAACAATGGAACTCTTAAGAAAGGAGACACACTAGACATTCTGTCAATGGTGCCTCCCTGCCTCCATAAAGGTTCTCTCATCCCTAAATCTTATCCTAACACTGGAATGACAACAACTGTTTTGCCAGTGTATCTGATATCTGTATTGTGTGTGTCTGTGTTTGTGTTTGACTAAGATGGCAGTCCTTCACCTTTTAAAGAGCTATCATTCTAATAATGTTTACAACACCACATTTGCTTTTATATTCCACTGGTGAGTTGACCACTGAAATGACTGCTATGTGTACGTTTTCATGGCTGGATGCTGGTATGTGATTATTTTGTGATTTAGTGTACCTATAAATATTTATGTATGTGCGTTTTATGTGGCTTTCAATACAGTATTCAATACCAATAGATATTTTAATCTTAATTTGGTGTTAATCATTAAATATGTTTTTATAATAATAACCGAGTGGGACTGAGCAACAAGTAGTATTTTACTCTGACTAGTGAAATTTGTCCTGTTCATAAAGCAATTGAATGTTGGACCATTTCTTTGTAAAGACAAATGCTATGGTCTATCTGCACCGAACATCCGTACAATATCACGAGACTTGCACCATTGTCGAAAGGCTGTGGTTACACAACAAATGCCCTATTATATAATATGATTGTCATGCAGTCAGTCTTAGGCAATGTGGACACATCCATTGTCTATTGTTTGTGTTAGCAAATGCATACACAGAGTGGTGTGTGAAAATGGCAATTCTTTGTCCTTCTAAACATTCTGAAGACAGTTAGTGTGGTGTCTTCTAATTGCACTGATTTACTGTACCACTGAACTTGATACATTTTGTTGATAAACATTAACATTTCTGCTGTCGTCTTTACCAAAGATTTTGAGGGCTCTTGTCCCCTTTGATTAGCATTTTGCAAATTCGTTTTAACACACTGCTGTTTTTTAAAAGGTGTAGAATGTTACAAAATGTCTCATCTATTTGAAGATAGTAAATGTCTTGTCTCTAGCTTGTCTCTAGCCATCTAACTATGCAGTGTCTCACTCCATGCACGCCTTAACATGTATTTGTTCCTCTTCACTACTCAGGTGATATTGTGATTTACAGAGTATGTTTGTACGTGTGTATATCTGCAGTTTTGGGTTTGTGTGTGTGTGTGTGTATGTATTTTTGAATGTAAGGGAAAGAGATGAGAGAGAGATGAAGAGTCGTTTGGAGGAGCTTTTTCACTCAGAAGTGTCCCCATCTGTTCGCCTGGGCTTCATTGTTGTGGGGTGTGACGACAGGAAAAAGGAGCGGGCGATTGGACTCATCCTCTTTCCCAAGTTATTTCTGTAACACGTAAAGAGCACCACCAGAACGCTCCAGATTATTGCCATGTAAATAATGGCACTCGGCTCCATTCCCTGCTAATGAGTGTCATTTACTTTTCCAAACGAGGATTAATTATCAACCCAGCACCCCTCTCTCCTCCCACAGGGAGTAATTCGCAATTAGCACAAGAAGATGGTTGCCTATTTTTTGGTTTTAATATGACTATATATACAGTATTAACACGATGCATATGTTAATTTGACACAGAATAACCTTGCAATTAATTATTTACCTTGTTGTGCAGTGAATAAGTGAATGTTTTGTAGAGAAAGCAGAAGCGATTCATGTGTCACGTTAGAGAATTGACATGGCGGCTGCTGTTGGAATGGAAAGACAGGGGGTTCTAGTTGTGCAACCGGGCTAAAGAAAAAACAAACAGGCTTCAAATTAGATTTCCCAAAACAGAACATTCCCTCATTTTACACACCACTGTGGCATGGGTGCTAAAATAGAGGAACCCTTCAAATTGGCCTGGGAGATGGAATTGCATAGTTATGCCAAGGGGCAGAGCCCAAACAGCATGTCTACCTGAAAAGGGGACTGTTCTATGCTTAAGTGCAGTCATTCAGCCTTTCTTACTTCTCCTTAACCTAGGCATTTAAGGAAGCTGCATAACTCATTTTCATTTTTCCACTGGCTCATCAGCAACACACTCCCAACCTCGCCTTCATTCCCTCACACTTGGCCAGTCTCCTTCCCTCCATCTCTGTCCATGCGTGGGTTGCTCGGAGCTAAGGCAGTTAACCCAAATGAAGGGGAAGACGAGCATGAGGGTTATCCCTGTCGATAGTGGGTGCTGTTTGAGGTGCGGACTCCCTTCTGGGAGCCAGATACTTTGATCTTTCTGGAGCTGAAGGGGCTACACTTATACACTTTTCAAAAAGAAATGTTCAGAAAAAAAGCTTTGCTGGAGTATTTACCTTCTATTTCATCTATTTTTACATTAATCTTGTAATCGTGTAGTGTCTGGTCACAATCATAAGCTTAAGTCTATCATTTCTCTTTAGAGCAATTTGAGGACACCACGTTGTTCTGTCAAATGCTCGGCCTTGCACACACTTTTCAGGTTCGCTCATGTAGTGCCACACACATTTCAATGAAAGACACTGGGATTTAACTATAGAAAATGTAAGTTTAGGTTTAAGATTTGCTTGTTTATTTCAACAGATGTTATCCAGAGGGCTGCCATGCAAACTGTACGGTTGGTGTCTAAATTGTGCTTTGAGTTTGTTAGGTTAATTGATAACTGTGAGAAAGGGTGTGTACATGGGGTTTTGATGGGTGGGGTGTAGAAGGGTACAAACACCATGCTGTTCTATTGCCTGCCACCTCCTCTATGTTTTAGAGCTGGATTCTGTTACTCCTCCTTGTCTCGCCCTGGAGTGTGAAATGAACCCATCATGAACCCCTCACACCCTCCATTGCACTACCAACAATGGTGTGTGTGTGTGTGTGTGTGTGTGTGTGTGTGTGTGTGTCAGATTACACTTTGTTGGTCTGTTCTGTTTTGTGTTGTGATTTATTGTGATACACTGTAAAAAATGTGTGAATATGTAGCAGATTTCTGACTTTGAGAGACAGAACAAGTGGAATGAGACAGAGCACAAGGAGGAATAGTTCAGGTACGTCTTCCTGTCCTCCTGACGCTGAAATCACAGTAGCAGGTAAACGATAGGGCTAACTTATGTTTGCCTGCCGGAGATTGACACCTCTAGTTTAAAAACTTGCCAGCACCTCCCCTGTACACTTCTCTCACTCCTTTTTCTCTCTCATTCTTTGTCTGTCTCTCTCTGTCTCTCGCTCTCTCTGGGGAGGCAGACAGGCATGCTCTAGGCTGCAGCAGGTTGAGCAGGTTCTCAGAATGCATTAGGCATATGGCCCTGTTTCGTTTCATAATTTACTTCTGTCACAAGTTTGTTCTGGTAAAAAGACATGAGCACTTGTTTTGTCGACTGGGGTGTCGAAAGTCGGACTTGACTGGTTGTCGTTTTTGGGTTTATGTTTACAAACTGACGTGATCAGGGAATGCACACTTAAAGTTTGGATGTTTCTTTTATGAGAGGTATTTGTGTGAGCTCATTGTCTTTGATGTTTATACCTATGTCTTATGTATGTTGTTAGGGATACGTTGTGGTTTCAAAGACCTTAGTTTAGCTTTGATCAGATTGAAGAGACCTGGTATATTAGGAGGTTACATATAGTACCAACAACTTTCCTCGACTTGACCGAGTGTAAAAACTAGTCTATATTTTAACCGTATCGAGGCCTAAAACTTAACAAGAACAACGTGCAACTAAACAGCTAATAGCTAAATGAATAAATAAATAAATGAGGGCAAGCTTTTGTTGAACAAGTCACTTTGTAGGCCAAACAGGTGATTTTCCCTCTTGCATTCTTTTAGAAGGCAGACTTTGAGAGAGCCAGGCTGTCTGAGCCGTCGGTCTGTCTGCATTTGTGGCACTGATGGCATACCAGGGGCACCATTTTCCTCCCAGAGACAGACAAGGCGGAGGATCTGATTGGCCAGCTGCAGTAGCGCGCACACAAAGGCTCCTTTGACAGCAGGGTCAGTTGGTTAACCAAGCAGTGGAAGGGAGGCGGGGGGATCCCCACCTTCTTTAGCATCTCTAAAGAAGACGTCAGAACCAAAAAAAGACATGTTCATGTTTTTGTCAAAAAACTTATTCATGAACCACATTTCTAGTCATTTGCAAATTTCGGTTTGATTGTTGCTATTTTCTGTGTTCTTATTTTTTCTAAATTGCCAGGAAAAGAGGAATACATATCTCTGTGGGTCTGTCCTCAAGTTTGGAATGTGTTGGCTGCTTGTCAGCAATTGATTGGATATGAGCTTCTTAAACAACCTGCCCAATGCTTAATGTGTGGGCTTGCAAAATGTGCAAATTTTTTATATTTTAACATTCATGTTCCAAGACAGCTGAAATTTTTTATGGAGATTTCACTGACTGAGTGAAGACTTAAATGTATGACTTTTTCATTCTCAACATAATTTAGTTGTAATTTATTGAATTCATGTGTTAGATCTTCTTTATTAATATTTTTTAAAGAAACTTAATTTGAAATCATGGACGACGTTCCCCACCTTTGGCTGTGTTGGTATGGAACACTAAATGGTTAGTAATTCCTGAAGAACATTTTGTTATGGAGCCGACTAAGCCAGGCCATCTTTCCCATCAAACTGCTACATTTAGATGACCACAAATGCTTCTTGCATCATTAAATTTTCTGTAATTCTGATAGAGCTGATACAGTCTGCCATTGTTTATCTCTGCCCTGACGTCGTGGCAGAATCGACATGGTTGTGTGGTAAATAGCTGCCGTTCTTAAGCGGGCCCAAGCACTCATTATTTCTCCATTCCAGGCCCGTCTCTGTCTTCCTGTCTTTCTCTCCCGACTACCGCCCATCTCCTCCCCTGTGTACCAGCCACTTTGCATACCACTGATGTTTAAATGCTGCATTGTTAACTGACGTGGGGTAGCCCTCTCACTGACCCGGGAGGTATTTGCTCGTTTGATCGCAGGGCAGCAGTTTTAATGTATCGAAGCACCGAAGCTCCACAAAGCTCTAGAATGAGGGAGAAAGAGGATTGAGGCAGGGAAGGATTCATGGTAGCAACACAGGCAGTACAGGAGCTGGCCATGCTTAGAATATCTATCTGACACCACTGACCCTGCAAGTTCTCTGATGGGGGGAGTTGGCGACAAATAAAATTGTCAACATGCTTGTTGGGTTATGCCCATGGTGTAGCCAGAAACTAGTCCTGTCACAAATGTGTGGTTTTGGGGGAGTTCATCAATATGTTTTTCATAGCCTTGTAAAGCCTTGTGTGTTTGGTGCTAAGTTTAGTTAGTATGTCAGCTTGTGTTGGTAATTTTGAGTGGCTTTTGCTTGTTTGTTTTTGGTACTCAGAATACCACAGTTTGTCTGGTCATGAAAAGCAAGCCTTTAATTCCAAAACAAAGTTTTATGATACCTAAATGATTTGCAGGTATTATTTTTTAGTATTGAAACCCATTGAACACCGACACAACACTCTAGCCTTTTCTTACCCTTCTTTACACTTCTTTCTTCTCTCCATTCTCTCGTGCATCCTCTAGTTTTACTCTCCTTCTCATGTGGGGAGATTCTTCAAGTAGCCGTGGCCTTAAAAGAAATCTTGACCCAATTGTTAATAATTGATGCTTGCTACCCCATGGATGTCCTATAGTGTTCCACAGTGGGCCTGTGATGTGCTGACTGTGTGGGGAATGGCAACAAAGACCTATCTGAGAGTGACTGGTCACCTACGACTGGGTCAGTGGCAGGCCTCCAATGACCAGAGGGTTTGACTGACCGCAAAAAATAACTCACGGTTGTTTCTGTCCATATGTTGTTGTATGTATTTCAAAGTTATTCTAGGAAAAAGGAAAGAAAAAGCTGATGTTGGGAAATCGTTGAAAGGCTTGCCACCATTGAGTTATACTACCTATGTAGGAATTCCATAAACTATGATAATGGCTGATTGATGTATTTCTTATTACAGACTGTCTTATCTGAACACACCCTATAACTGCTGTAATTGCGCATCTAATGGGCACTCTTTAAAGCATCAGTGTTGTATTCTATAATTAGACGTTGACTCCATCCCTTGACTTTCTGAGAGGGAGTCTGCCAGCAGTCCAAATGCCCCTTGACCTCCAAACACTGGTTCACAAGGATAGGGAGGTTAACTGGCATTCTGCATTTTACTCCATGCCCCTCACGCCCACTACAATAGATAGAGAGGCTATTCTAGAACTCAAGTTTATCTTCCAATTGAACAAAAGAAAAAAAAGACCACTAAAATATACATGCAGCTGCCTCATGGTGGTGTGCCTCTGTCATTCCTGTGCTCAGGCTACAATAGATTTTTCTCTTTTTCGTGGAGTGTTTTCTATAGCCTGACCCTGTGTGGCTTTGGGCCCTGATTAGCAGTATTCGGAGCAGAGCCTATTGATTCCAGCCTCCAAGGCACTAAGCAAATGGAGCTGGAGCAACAAGTCAATAACGCCGTTATTGCAACCAACCTGCCGTACTGGTGGCCCCCCACGCTCAAATTGTTTTTTTTTTGTTTTTTTTTCAGAAGGCAGACGATCTTGAGTGAATCAGTGTCACCCAAGGCCCCTGTTTCCTCCTTTATACATTTTTTTTTAGCTTTTGTCCTTTTTCTTTCTATCTCTATTCCCTGGAAGAGTTCATCTACCCTCCACTGTCTGTAACATTCTTGCTACTATTCTCTCTCAACCTTTAACCTCCACACCATATCTCTCTCTCTCTCTCTCTCTCTCTCTCTCTCTCTCTCTCTCTCTCTCTCTCTCTCTCCAGCTCTCAGCTTAAACAGGGAGTGTACTGGGGAAGAAGGGAAGTGGGCCTGCAAATTTAATGCAACGGCATGGATTATTTAGGCTGACTAAAACCTCCCTTGTAGTGTCAAACGGTGGGTTGTAGGATGACATAATTCTCTTCTCCCTCTCGCTCTCTTTCTCTCTCGCTATCTCTTGCTCTCTCTCTATCTCTTGCTCTAGCTCTCTCGAACTAGATCCTCTATCCACATTGTTTATCCCTTGGAGAGTGAAACTGAGTTGGATCTCGGATTGCTATACCTTAACAAGTGGTTCTCATCGGATAATTCACAAGTCACAGCCTATGTTTGGGGCTTCCAGTCTAATCCCGTTGTTATTTCACACGTAAGTCAGCCCATCCCCTGTAGTTTCCCGCTTCTTTTTCCACTAACACACAAAGAGTCTCCACAACAGGTATTTCCGAGAAGCAGAAATAAAATAAATGTCTTCCTAGTCTCTCCACTATAGCTATAGTGGATGTTTTATTGGCTTAAAGGGTTTATCTGATAAAATGACAAATCTGAGCTGTATGAAGTCTGTGGGAAATGTAATGCAAAAAGGATTAGTTAGATGTTGGTGCTTTCTGAAAGAGGGGAGTGCTTTTTATTATTTCTTCAAAAATTTTTTGTAAATAATCCCAAACAATTTTTAACATACTAAGTGGTCAGGGCCAAAATTCAAGTGTAGTTGCTATCCAATGACAATCCTGTTACACTTTGACTGTGTTAAAACCAATAATCAGAACAACCTGCTAAAACAGAGAAAGGAAAAAACTTTGATAACTGTTAAACAAAATTTAAGCGCAGCATTTAACCCTTTCTCTGCTCTATCTTTTACATAAAACAAGGGACATTTAAATTCAGTTGAATTGCAACCACATTCAGAGTGCATCGCTCTTCTCCAGGACCATCACGTGTACAGGTTATTTCCATTCAGTTGAATTACAACCCTCTGCATGCACAGAGCATAATTGTGCTCCATCATTGTGCAGAGCATTCAGTTGATGGATCTGGCACCCATTTGTTCCTTCATAAAAACAGTGCTATTATAATTGTTATGGTTGTATTTAACAAAAACATGTGTTTTTATAATAAATATACTTTTATTGCATATTATTTTTCAACTTTGAACTTCCCAATGTGCATTATAGTTTCCTTGATAGTTATCCTCTCGACCTCTCTCCTTAAATTCTCATGTTTGCCCTCTGATGAAAGGCATCATTCCCTTGTCTCGTGACAACTGGCCAGTTTCAACTATCACACATTGATCATGCGCTCATCGGCCAATCAAAAGCATAGAAGCTGCATGATTTCGCCTGTTTGGTTGCAAGCTGCTATGATCAATGAATAAGAAAATCGTGTCTATCATTTCCGAACGTGAAGAAGGCAGAAGACGAGGAAAGAGACTCCGTTTTGTGCCCATGCATGGTATCTAGCCAAAAGGTAAGGCTCAATTTGTTCTGTCATCGCTGCAGCCCTACATTATTTTGGTTTTCAGAAATCAAATATCGTTGAGATAATCGTGATAATATTCACCTAAAATATTGGGATATCACTTTTAGCCAATGTGGTGCAGGCCTATGTTATATGGAGTTTATTCCAATTCCTATTGTTCTCTCAATTCATGACTGCCATCTTGTCACCCAAGGCCACCGTCTATTGCAGCCTTACCCCTTCCTAATATACAGCGATGTGAGTGAACAAAGACTCTCTTAAAGTCCCATGTATGCTGCCGCGTACCCCGCCAGTCACTATGGGGCTGTGCAGTAGTGGCATACAAATATGTGAACATGCATACTGCAATGTAACTACACTGGTTGTCTTTGCATATTTATAATTTTTGTTTATGTTCAACTCTTGCAGCAGCAGTCATGAAATGGGATAGAGAAGCTACAGAGGCTACAATCAAGCGGCATGCAGCAGAACATCTTAAACGTGCACCAGGAGGAAGGGTGGTGGAGGGCATACAGGGGTGGAAAGTGACTAAGTGCCTATGCATGAGTACTGTACAATTTTAATGCATTTGTATTTCCAGTTTTGGGGAATTTATATTTTCTCTCCCCTACATTTAAAATATCCTTACAATTTCAGAATTAAATTACATTGAACTATCAATTGGTCCCTCTGAGCATTTTTTTTCAATTGGATGGTAACCTTAATAGATTTGTTTTATTTGTCAAATTGTTAATTTGATATTGTTAAAAATATTTTGCTGAAAGCCTCAATAAAGATCAAAAGATATTCTCTTGTCATTTAATTTTCGTCATTGCCGTTTTTATTAGACCAGATGTCACTCATTTCCAATTGTAAATAAGGCTACTATAAACTCTTGGAATATCTGTATGTCTTGGACAGGTGCATCTGATATAAATGTATATCTGATATAAATCAATAGTGAACGTTAAAAAGACGTTGAGAAAAGACGTTGCAAAAGCTTTCATTCGGGCTTCTCAGTGGACGTCTTTTGAACGGTTGGCAAGGACGTTAAATTTATGTCTTTTCAACGTGTCTTTGCTCAGTGGGCCCCCTGCTTTATCTTTTTTCCTCCATTCCTTACTTGGTTTCTTCCCCCATGTCTGGGTGAAAGCAATCCGACAGTTAGTTATTATGATTTATGCTCATTATTGAGATTTCAATACTGAGCAAACTATGTGTGTTTGTGAGGGCCTTCGTTTCCCAAGCTTATGTTACAACCCTTCACCAAAGGCCTGTTATCTGATTGGTATCTGGCAGGCTTGTGGAATACGGCTTGTGGTTTTGTGTTCAGAAATTGGTGAGACAAACATTTTGTAAAGTAATTTATTGAAACTGGGAGTGGAAGTAACAATTGTGTCCAAGCATGGAGAGATTTATGCAGATAAACACTCTTCATACAGCTTTCTTTCTCAGACGGCCTAGTGCCTGAGAGGCATTTTGCAGTGTTAGGTGGTTGCAGTAAATTTGTGCACGTGCCCAATGAGCAACAGACCGCCGCTCTTACTCTGGACTTTTGCTTAACTCTACAACAATACCATCTGTGTGAATGCCTTCAAGGCCCATTTTGTAAGACTTCACGCATTCAAATATCTCCTCGACTGCATCCTTGTTCGCAGCATCATACACAACCCCGGTAAGGAATGCCTCCAAATTGCTGTCAATACAAACCCATTATGTACATATTCATAAAGCCTTTCTCCTTCCACGTAACCCGTCTATTTGGTTGTTGGAAGACTCCTGTGTCCTCTGACATGGCACGGAGGAGATAAGTGAAGTGCGCTGTGCACACAATGTGCACGTTATCCACTCGTGGGTATGTAGCCTTGAACGGGATGAATTCATCCACCGGGACACAGTTGATGTGGTAGTGCGCAGGCACTACCATGCTATTCCTATTGGCTGGCTGCACAACAGCACAACAAGTATGTGATGTACACACTCCTTCACTGCTTTTACCTTCGCAGCTTCCCCCATCAAGAGGGTGGCTAGGAGTAGGGTGGGTCAAGAGGGAAGCAAAGAGAGAGTGAGACAGGCAAGAGAAAGCAACATAAAGTCATCTAAAGGAGAGCGATAGGTAAACAAGGCCGAAAAGAAAGGTAAGCGAAGTTATTAAAAAGGAAAAAAAAAAACGTAAAGAGGAGCGATAAACTGACAGTCGACAGAAATAGTGGGAGGGAGAGATGGTGGACGATAGAAAGGGAGTGAGGGGTTACACGCTGGCAGGCTGCCAGGAAGGGGAGTGATCTGTGTATCTATAAAAATAAGAGAGGGCTCCAAAAGCCACCCGTACATCACACCAGGACAGGAAGCTGCAGCTGCCTAAAAACGCTGCAGGCAAAAAGTTCAACCACAAAATCCAGAAAGAGTTGCAAACAAGGTATTTTCTCTCTCTCCGTCTTCCTCGCGCACCTTCCCTCTCTGTCTCCTTCTCACCTTGCTGTCTAAAATACACACGCACATACACAACTACACACACTCTTTTTGTGTCTTTCTGCTCTCTCTCTAGCCATTACTCGGCCTTCCTACCCTCTCTCCCTCTCTTTCTCTCCACACCCTCCATATTTTTTCTAGGAAAGGTCCAAGTCTGGGCTGAGGCTAGCCAGGGTTGTTAGCCACCAAATAAAAAATGGATGAACTTGTAGAGCCTGTGTGTTGCTCTTGTGCTTCTGTGCTAAGCTCATAAAAACAAAAGGGAGAGAAATTGCCTGACACAAAGTACATCACTCCGATCATGTCCTTCAATCCAAAATAACAGAAACCCTAATACACAGAATATGATCATAGGGTAGTTTGTCAATGTAGGGTGAATATCGCTTGGGCGAAGGGAGTAGTTTATTAGCCTTTTCAATTTCAGTATTTCGTCGTGACAAGTCGTTAACACACTACGTAACACACTACAGTTATAAAGAGGACATCAACACTTGGATTTAAGGTCAAGTACTGGTTACATGCTGCTAAAATCAAAATTAGAATGTAATAATTTGTAATTCTTTTACAGAACAATTGCATATAGTTTGTTTTATCATCTTAAAACAAAATGTTCCTGTGTCTCAATCATATCATTAGCCATTTTAATCACTTTAAATATACAGAGTAATTTGGTAATTGTACACTAAAAAACCTTGTTAGGCTGATGTGTTAGAGCCTTCACCTGTGCTTTGATGCGCTGCAAAGCTCACACTGGTAGCCCTAGCTAGGATCTGAGAAGCTGTTATGCTCATAAGTATTGTTATCCTTATATGAATGACATGATGTCGGGGAATGTTTTAAGTAAATAAAGATAACATTAAAGTGCTTTATTTTCCCAGCCTATGGTTGTGTGTACGCATATCGTTTTTGATTAGCCAGCAAACAGCCTCTAAACCTACTTGCTATGCTTGTGTGCCTGCTACAACTTCTATGATTGTAAGTGTATTTAAAGGGAGGTAGGGCGACTGAGTGTGCTTCATAAATCTTTAGATTGAACACATCCTTAGGTGCAGTGGGCAGATCATACGTTGTGCGATCAAATCTGTGTTGTACTTAGTAAAAGGAGATATAGCCTGACTCATGTTGAACTAATAACTGATTTATTTAACCCTGTATATGATAAATACAACATATCCTTTCCTGCACATTTAGTTTTTCATCGTTTTGGTAGAGCCATCACAGTATTTTCCCTCGTTCTGCCCCATCTTCCTCATTTATTTGATAAGAAACACTGCAAGTAGTAGGCTCTTCACTCAATCTAGATTCCATGTTACCCTGTAGCCATATTTACAAAGGGTTCTTTGACATGTGGGTTTGTGTGTTGCGGCGAAGCAATGAAGGGCGGTGCAATAAAACATTTATTTGTATTAGTTTATGATCACAAGCACACACGTTAGTAAGGACCCGGCCTCCCAGCTTTACAGCTCCGTGTCCATCACTCAAACCATTTGTGAACACATTGATCGTCCCAGAATCCCTCCCTCCCTCCTTTCCCCCTGCCCTTCTTCCTTTCGTTCTCTCCACCACTTCTCACCTGCGCTGCATATTCCCAGGATTTGGAGGGGAGAGAGCCAGAATGGGTCAGACAGCGATTGATTTTAGTTTTATTGGCCTAGTAGTGGAAAGAGGAGGGGTTAGAGAGGGGGGAGAAAGAAGGAAAAAGTGTGTCTGTCTGTCTGCCTGCCTGCCTGCCTGCCTCTCTGTCTGTCTGCCTGCCTGTCTGTCTGCCTGCCTGCCTGTTTGTCTGTCTGCCTGCCTGCCTGCCTGCCTGCCTGCCTCTCTGTCTGTCTGCCTGCCTGCCTGCCTGCCTGCCTGCCTGCCTCTCTGTCTGTCTGCCTGCCTGTCTGCCTGCCTGCCTGCCTGCCTGCCTGTTTGCCTGCCTGCCTGCCTCTCTGTCTGTCTGTTTGTCTGTTTGCCTGCCTGCCTGCCTGTGTGCCTGCCTGCCTGCCTGCCTGCCTGCCTGC
>JAVQIZ010168058.1:0-11393 GCA_036023535.2 Galaxias brevipinnis
GATCCTTCCTTTTCAGCCACAGCCACTGGCTACTTCTTTCTGCTATATCTGATATAGCTTTTATGGTCTGGCGCAAATCTTTGCCGCAGATCCCCAACTCCTTAAGTAGTTTGGTTGTTGATTTTGCCACAAATCCACGGCATCCAACTTCCACAGGGCACACCTTTGTTCTCCAACCTCGCTGTTCTGCCTCAGCTGCTAATTTGCTGTAGCGTAGTTTCTTTCTTTTGTATGCCTCGTCTATTGGTTCTTGGCATGGGACTGTTAGCTCTATAAAATAAACAATTTGCTGTTTGTTGGACCAGAGTAGTAAATCTGGTCTTAAGTTGGTTGTTGTAATCTCTGATGGGACTCTCAGTTGTTGGCTGACATCAGCAAGCATTTTCCGATCACATGCTCTCCTCAGCTGCCTTGCGTTTGGTTTTGCCTCATAACTCTTCATTCCCGGAACTCCCTCCCTGACAAAGCGAATGTGGTGCATGTCACCCTCATCTCCAATTGGCAGGGCATTAACTGTTGCGCGCCTATGCTCTATTGCTTGAGCCAAGCATTTTAGTACTTGTCCTGCACCCAGCCATTATGTGTTTGAGGTTAGCCGTCCTGCCACAGAGGGGGAATGTTGGATCCTCACCTACCCATTTGCTAAGATTTGTCGGTGTTGGCAGTACATCGTAGGTTTCCCTAAAAATGCAGCTAATTCTTGTGGATTCCATTCCCAACAAGGCCTTCCAGGTAATTTTCCTTTGCTCTACACTTTCCCAGTTCATCCATCGCCCTTGTTTGGCTCGTGAGACAGTTTTAGCGCTCCTTATTGCGTCCTCTTTCTTACGTATCTGTTCTATGACTAATTTGTGTTGTTCCAAAAGTTGCTTTTGACCATCTCTGTTTACTTGTACCTAGTCCAAATTGTCCTCGTCCATGTTGTACTTGTCCTACTATTTCCGTATGTTTTAGGGCTGCTTTTGCTCGCAGTACTGCCTCTTTTGGCTTCCATTTCCGTTCTGTTGCTAATGTGGGTGCCGCTTTTCTTACTATACTATCTCAGCATTCCGTAAGTGTAATTTCTAATCTAGCTTTTGTGCACTTAAATTCTTCTGTAAGCCCTTTCAGCGGCTTCTCCAGAGCACCTTTCCCATAAAGAGCCAGGCTACTAAGGCACCGTGGCACCCCTAACCATTTCCTAGCATAAAAGCTGACTCTTCCTGCTAGCTTTTCAACTTTAGTGATGGGTACATCATACACTGTCTATGGCCTCAGATTGTTATTCTAAGCAAAGAGGGCCTTTCTCAGTGTCAAATCATGGCCATACTAAAGGTTTCTAAGGGGGTAGTGCATGGAACTCTAAAACGTTTTTCAGAAACTGGATCAGTTCTATCCAAAGCACGATCAGGCAGACCAAAAGTGACTGCACCATCACAAGATCAATACATCAAGCTTAGTTCCCTAAGAGATAGGAAAGCAACTTCATCACTGTTACAGAATTTGATAAATAAAGAACTCATTCCAATCAGCAAAAATACTGTCAAAAGAAGGCTGTCTTGTGGTGGTCTCAGACGACGAGTAGCAGTTTGTAAACGACTTCTCAGGAGGGGAGACTATCTCAAACGCTTGGGGTGGGCTAAGAAATACCAGCATTTCACAGTGGGTGACTGGAAAAAAGTCCTATTTACTGATGAATCCAAGTTTGAGATTTATGGCAGTAACATAAGGGTGTATGTAAGGAGATGAACAGGAGAGAGAATGATATTGCAGTGTATGAAACCGATAGTGAAACATGGTGGTGGGAATATTCAAGTCTGGGGGTGTTTCGCCTACTCTGGAGTTGGACACCTGCACCGAACTGACTACACCTTGACCCAGGAGAAGCACCACTCCATTCTTCAGCAACATGCTATACCCTCTGGTTTGCATCTTTGTAGAGAAGGATTCAAGCTACAGCAGGATAAAGGCCCCAAACACACCTCAAAGCTTTGCAAGAACTACTTGAAGACCAAGAAGTTCAGACTGTCATGGACTTTCTTCCATAGTCACCTGACTTCAACCCAATTGAACATTTATGGGGGCACTTGAAGACTGAGAAAGACAAACATTCTGTGGAACATTGTCAAATCATGCTGGGATAACATGGGTCATCAGGCTTTGCAAAAACTTGTGGAGTCCATGCCAGCTCAAGTGCATGCTGTCATTAAAGCAAAAGGGGGACATACCAAATACTATGATATTCTGAAATTCATGTAAATTTTTCAAAGATTCAACATTTCACTCATTGTTAAGCTGATTATCATTTGTAATAAAAAAAATTGTATTGCATTTGAAACAAATGCAAAATAGAAGTACCTTGACTAGTGGTCTCAGACTTCTGGACCACACTTTATTTTTTTAAATAAACCAAAATGAGTTATAGGTTACCTACTCTTTTTTTAAACGGACAACAGTAATAACAGCAAAGCTACTGACACACTCCTGCCAACATGCACACACACACACACCAACAGTGGCCTAACTTTGGTGTCTCCCATAGCCGGTGCTGTTTGTCATGTGCATGGGAAATGAGCTCTTCTTCTGCCTGCTCTACGTTCTCTATTACATTGAAGAACCAGCTGGTATGTATCTAACACAAACATTCATAGTTTACCCAGATCTTTGTATTTCTTCTGTGCATGTTTCTCTAATTTTTCATCAAGGTACAGTGGTTTGCAAAAGTATTCGACCCCCTTCAAATTAATTTTTTGATTCGTCTGGACTACAAATAATACCTATACAAATTTTTCCAGCCCGTATTTGTATAACAATCTCGTTTGCTCTTAACAGTCAATTTTCAATGCCAAAATTAATTGTCCGTCAGCAGATCTTTTAAAGAAAGTAAAAAACTGAAAAATGCTACTTGCATGAGTATTCAACCCCTGCACATTAGTATTTGGTGGAGCCACCTTTTGCTGCAATAACAGTCTTAAGTATCTTGAGGTAAGTATCTACCAGCTTTGCACACTGTTCGGGAATGATTTTTGTCCATTCTTCTAGGCCGATTAGCTCCAGGTTGTATAGGTTGGTTGGATGACTCTTGTGGACCGCAACTTTCAAACAGTGACACAGATTCTCGAAGGGATTGAGATCTGGATTTTGACTTGGCCATTGTAGGACATTAACCTTTTGTTGTTTAACCACTCCTATGTTGCTTTGGCCTTGTGCTTAGGATCATTGTCCTGCTGAAAGGTGAAGTTTTTCTCAAGCTTCAGCTTTTTTTAGCGGATTGAAGCAGGTTCTCTTGTAGTATCTCCCTGTATTTTGCTCCATCCATTCCTCCTTCAGTTTTAACAAGATGCCAAGTGCCTGCTGATGAAAAGCCTGTCTTTCTTTCTTTTCTTTCTTTTCTTGCTTGCTTGCTTGCCTGCTTGCTTGCAGCATGGGCAGTGTTAGGTTTGCGCCACACATAGCGCTTTGAATTTTGGCCAAAAATCTCTATCTTCGTCTCATCAGACCACAAAATCTTAGCTGGGTCACTCTCACACTTTCTGGCAAACTCCAGACGTGCTTTGATATGGTTGTTCTTGAGTAATGGCTTCTTTCTGGCCACCCTCCCATAGAGGCCAGTATTATGCAGGGCTCTTGATATGGTTGACTGGGGCACCTTCACTCCACTCTCAGCCACTGAGCTCTGTAGCTCCCTCCAAGAGATTGTTGGCCTCTCTGTGGCTTCCCTCACTAATCTCCTTCTTGTTCAGATGCTGAGCTTTTAGGGATGGCCTTGTCTAGGTAGTGCCTCAGTGGTGTAATCAGCTTCCACTTCCTCACTATTGATCCAACAGTGCAAACAGGAATATCCAAACACTTGGATACTATTTTGTACTCTCTTCCTAATTTATGCATGTCTATTCCTTTCCTTCAGATTCTCAGTCTGGGCAATGATCATTAAACAGGGGGGAGGGGGTTATCCAGAAAGTGTGAGCTATTCTAATGTTTCAGAGGTAAGGCCAATTGTAAGGCCTACAGTGTCCTCGTTAGCATATTTCACTTATTTATTTTTCTTACAAAACCTTTCTAGCATAAAACATCCATCCATCCATTTTCCGCCGCTTATCCGGGGCCGGGTTGCGGTGGCAGCAGGCTAAGAAGGGTAGTCGAGACGTCCCTATCCCCAGCAACGCTTTCCAGCTCCTGCTGGAGGATCCCGAGGCGTTCCCAGGCCAGCTGAGATATAATCTCTCCAGCGTTTTCTGGGTCTACCTCTGGGTCTCCTACCAGTAGGGCGTGCCCGGAAAACCTCCAACGGGAGGCGCCCAGGAGGCATTCTAATTAGATGCCCGAACCACCTCATCTGGCTCCTTTCGACGCGAAGGAGCAGTGGCTCTACTCCGAGCTCCCTCCGGATGACCGAGCTCCTTACCCTATCCCTAAGGCTCAGCCCAGCCACCCTACAGAGGAAACTCATTTCAGCCGCTTGTGCTCATGACCTTATTCTTTCGGTCCCTACCCATAAAACAAATGTCACTTTAAAATAGTTAACCTTGAGGGTCAGTCGCTTGAATTAAGATATTAAACAGAACAAAATCTCAATGTATCATTTGTAGTTTCAAGGGGGTTGAATACTTTTGCAAGCCACTGTATGTAAAATATGTACTGTAATGCTTTGACCCAAGCACTCATTGCAGCCATGCACAGAAGAAAGGAAACTAACATATAAAGCATGCATTTTGCTTCAGCATTATGACCAGTTAATAGACAACTCTGTAACGAATGTTACTGCATGAAGTTTCAATAGTACCATTAAAAAGTATTTTGGGGCTCTTTTTAGTGCTGGGCGATATGGCCTAAAATTGATATCACGATATTGTTGGTAAAAATATCAATATTCGACATAACGCGATCATTTCTTAAAATCTATGTAACGTTAGATGAAACATAAAACAAACTTTTAGCAAATGTATTTAAACTGAAAATGAGTACTTATATTGCAAAACATTATATTTTCTTCACAATAAATTTAACTCTGGCCTGCAAACTGATATAACAATCTTAAATAAGTAAAAAAATATATATACTGTATATTTTTTATACAAAGGGCCACTGGGGGCCACACAAAAGGACAAACAGTGCAGCTATTACTATATACATATTCAATAACAATCTAGTATAATTATCATATTCCGAAGTCACACAACAATTCCATTCATACAAAAATACAGTCACGTCACGTTGGTACTCGTTTCCCGGGCAACGGGGACGGCTATGAACGGGACAGAGACCGCAGACCTCAGAAACGAACTAAATTACTAGTATCTACCATCTGTTGTGAGAAGACATGACTATAAATGTGTTAGTGAAATCACAACACAAAGTATAAGCATAATCCCTTTAGCGTTTCGCCTTCGCTAGCAAACGAGCTTACGTTTAGTTTTACTTTTATGTTGTTTGTTTTAGAAACCAAGTAAGCTCCCTTAACTCACATTTTAAGTTAATGTTTGTTGACTATTCTGTGAACCTGTGTAGCTTATAAGCAATTGGTGTTAACCCAAACCCCAATTTCTGCTTCTTAACCCCCCTGAACTTGTCGATTTCTTTTGTTTATGTTGTTTTCTTCTCCAATGTGCAGCGTGGCTGCTGTGGCTGCTGGGAGTCTGTGCCGTGGTGTGCTTGTTGAAGTCGGGCATAAGCCTTCTGCATCTTGTCACTGCCTCCAGGAACATGGCAGCCATCGATATGGCTGACCGTGAGAGGGAGAGGTCCAAGTCCCGGTGAAAAGGAACATAGTCTATAGATTGACCATATGGCCTCCTTTTTATGAAGGTAGATTTAAAAAAATTAAATAATAGGTGGATTTAGGTAAATGACAGAGACTGCATGGAACAAAATGCTTAATGCATGATGTATGTTTGCAAAATACAATGTAAGCTGGGACATATGCTTCCTTGGACTTTTAGACTCACCACCAATTGTTACCATTTTCGTTGTGCCAGTTAATATTAGCTTAAGTAATTGAAGAAAAAATGACAAATTAGCTCTATTGTCAAGCTGCTCATGTTCTTGGTTCACAGTCCTGCAGAAATTACACTTAGCATTGTGCTTTAGCATAAAGTAGTATTAGCAACCAGTTTGCAAATTGTACCATGGAAATGAGGGGCTATTGCTCAAGTTATGTACATTTATACGGACCAAATATTCACAATTTAGTAGCAGCAACCCATTGTCTGCTTTGTACTCACTGGTATCCAAAGCATAAATGTATAATTTAAAAGGAACTTTACTATTTTATTTACTCTGCCATTACTGAATGTTTGATCTATTGTGCAGCAGTATTGTTTAAATGCGATGATAATCGACCTCTGCTCTCAATGTCAAAACGAAAGTATACATTTTCACCAAACTTGCTGCTCACAGTCTTATGTTAGTGAATCATTTAAATTAGGCTTTAATTTTATGTTGACAAATGTATAACAAATGCAAGGCATTAAAAATGTGTCTAATTTATTTTCCCAGTTTCTGAATATTTTCAGGTAATTTTCTACGTCAATGAAGACAAATGAGATATATATCAATATATATTTTGTGTGTGCGTGCGTTTGGATGTAGTCGATGACTGCAATATCTTAACTTCAACCAATAGAGTAGGATATGTGTTATGGCCTGATTGTTATGTAATTTTATGTATTTTGTTTTTCAAATGTATATTTTTGTTGTAAGGAGAATGTGCAAAGATATATTAAGTTTGTCAAAACAGGTTAGAAAGAGACAAGTACAAACTTGATGAACCAATCGAAAAAGACAAAACGTCTAATGTTATGAGGACACTTTGAAACAGCATGGTTTGGGGATCACTTATTGCAGCCTAAGCAGACTAACTATCATCTGTTCTGTGCTTCTGTTTGAAGTTCTGGTAAAGGTTTTAATTGAATTCTTCTGTAGAAACACAAAGTAAATCAAACCCACTTTTTTTAACAATCTGCTTATTCCTTTTGTTCATATATGTGAATGCTGTTGCTGCTTTAAGTGGTTACACTGTACAATTCATAATTGAAACGTTTTACTATATTTTAAATCCTTGGAATGAGTTTATCTAGCTGTGGTAAAAGTACTTATTTACATTGGACAACAGATAATATTATTATAGACTGGTGGGGGTGTAAATTGTGTCTAAAGAAACATCCTAGCAGTGTTAGGCATGTCCCTTTGCTCAAGTGAATGCCACTTGAGTATTTTTGAAAAATGTATAGTATGATGGGGATATATATATATATATATATATATATATAAAAAGTATATTGTATTTCATGTAAGTGATGTATGAACCACAAAAGTTGTATAGCTTGTTTGGATGTAACAACTCTTCGTTCTACATTATTGAAAAAAATTACTGTAAATGTAGACATATTAACAGCCGTTACCCTTGTATATTACAAATATATATATATATATATATATTTGGCCTATATTTAATTATATTGTAGTATTTAAGTGTGGCAGTGATTTTGTTAATTAAACCATTTTTAATTTGCGCAATGACTCTGGCATGTCTTTCATGTGTCAGGTGTTTTGGCTTGAAACAAAGACTTGCCTTAACGTCTTGCATGTGCTTGTGAAGAGGTTTTATTATTTTCGACTCCAGCGAGCGCGTCATTTACTTCAGTTGTATCTGAGCGCGCATCTTTACCTTTAAAAGGTTCATAAGTGATGTCTCATTTAATTCCTAAGCATATAATTAAACTTTTTGCATTAATGGTCTGATTTCCAAGTTGTCCGAATTGCGGTTTAGCATAATTAAATTTTTTTGTCGGCCCAGAAATAGAAGTGACTGTGGCGCGAGGATAACACGGTTAAAAACATTGCTCCGATGAAGAGACTGGGCGCGAGAAGAGGAGTGCTGGGGTGTCTAGGCCTACTTAAAATACTTTCCCTTTAATCTGTGGGGACAGTAGCGGGGGATAGACAGAGGGGGAGAATAGATTAAAAAAAGAAAAGGAAGAAAGACTGAGGGTGGGAGGGAGAGGCTTTGAAAAAAAGAAAAGAAAGATGTTATCCCCTGGATTTAAAAGCCGAGGTGGAGCCATGGATTGCGGCCGACCAGGAACAGTTTAGTTAGGGGCAAGGTTTACGCAAGACCGAGGCTTTGGATCCATCGTTTCGGCCTTTTCGGATCTATGGAAATAAATTACTCCTTCCCCACGCATTTACAAACAACAGCTTCCAAAATATGTTACGTTAAGAGCTGAAATATAATTTTGATATATAAAATAATTTTAGAATGTGCATGAATTTAGTCGATTTATTATTATTATTATTATTGACTTCATGAGCGACGTTCAATTATTGTGCGTTCCGACAAGCATGCCGTAAACCATAATGTCCTTAACATACTAAAAGGCTCCAAAATTAATTATCACGGTGAACTGTAACTTTTTGATCCTATTGTATGAGCAGGCTAATGTCATTCAATTAAGTTCTAGCTTCGACAGCATTTAGCGTTCTGAAATTAAAAACGGTAACAAAAAGCCTTGAACCACAGCTCATCTGTTGTAGCCTGTCTACACTCTACAGGCATAGAGTTTTGGTGTACTATTTCACTTATTGCTGGTCTTGGGGCCCTCCCTCCTTTCCAAAAAGTGTTTAGGAAACGTATTTCTGAAATTGCTCAACATTCTATTGTGTTTCAAAATGGACACTTCCTGGAGCAATTTCCTTTTTCAGGTGAGTATGTTTAATATAACACTCACACATTGTCCCAATATATGTGGCAGCATCATGGTCAAAAACGTTACAACAGAAATAATCCTGAAATGTAAACTCAAAAGTAGTAGTCCAGATGGAGAATGAACCCCACTGATTCAGTTTATTTATTTAGAATTAATGACTGCCATCAATCATAGTTGAGAGAGGGGTTGCAGAGAATTTTTGTCAACAGGTCAACTTGTATTAATTGTATTAATTTGTCTATGAAAAATGTATTTACTTTAAGAGCCCACCTCCTCAAGCACAGGCTGAAGCCTCTCTTCAGTCAGATCTTCTCCCAAACCTTACAAACTCTGTCCAGAGCCCCCCTTCAGTGCAGAATGATCCGCCCCATTCCACTGTGGACACAGCTGCCTTGAGTGAGGAGCCTTTAACTGGTGAGGAAGGGGTTTGGGGTAATTAGTTCAGTTCCTGTTTACCTGTCATTTAATATAGTGAAATTCCACTATTTAAGCGCTATGTATATATATATATAGATATATATACATATATACACAGCGCTTAAATAGTGACATTTCAGTGATATATATATATATATATATATATATACACACACATATACATGGCATGCCATCATGGTTTGGCTTAAAATGTGTTAGGATTTGCTTGTATCAACTCAAATCACAGCCGCAACAACTCACATGATGCGTAAGCAACATCATGCATATCAAAACTGGAGACAGACCGACAAACATAAAACATGATACACAATGTATTAGAGGAGGGGGGTTCTAATCGGCTTCTCTAAAGCTCAGACTTTTTACCATGGTATAGCAAGTGTTCAGAAAGGCTATTAAGGACGTTATCATTAATAATAGTGTTTGTGCGTTTCTCTAGCTTTTATATTCAGAGAGACAAGATAGGTAGAAATTACAAAAGCAAAATTGCTGACGGACAGGGTCAGCAATGCTTTTCGCCCGTAAGTGACAGGCATTGTTGTCCGTAACACTTACACTGCTTTGTCTCCTATTACATGCCATTATTGTAGTAAAAGTATGTGAAAGTTGTATTATGATTATAGTCCGTCTACTCAGGGTTCGAGTTATAATCTGAGCTTTGTGGGGGTCTCTAACATTAGTGGGAGAGATAAATAAATAATAGCTTAACCGGTGCACTGTGTGTGTGTGTGTGTGTGTGTGTGTGTGTGTGTGTGTGTGTGTGTGAGAGAGTTCCAATATCCATACTAAGTGGTCCAACATTTTCACGGACAAAGCAGCCCACTTTTTTTAAATCATGTTGCGTGCAGCACACAACAAACGGCACTGTCCATTGTTCTAAAACAACAGTTAAACAGTATCTCGTATCTTGGCCAAGAATTGTTGTTTTTGCTATTTTTCTATAGATTAATAATGCGCAAACAGGGGGCAATAATGCATGCGTACAAAGGCCTAGTAAAAGTAAAAGCCATCCTCTTACTATAGGACAAAAGAGACTAAAGTGACACGGTAGCTAGTACACTACTTTATACTGTTTATTAAGATGTCAGTGGCTTCAGTTTTTCGCGCAAATCGCACGTTTGTGCGCTCTCAACACAGACATAGATTGCGCACCACTACTGCGCACCATGGTGCCGTGGTAATGAACTGCTGCCATACTATCATTCACAAGAGAATATATTGCCTCGTTTTTTGGAAAATATGTTTCCTTTAGCCTATTTATCTCGTTAATGTAAATAATACTTTTTACATGATTGAAAAATTTATTGTTAGTGATTCAAATAAAGGTTGTGGGCAATCTATTGGCGACCCCCACAGATGACTTTACTGCTTTCATGGGAGCTCAGCCCCCACTGGCACCCACATAACTCGAACCCTGGTTTGCGATAACTTCTATAGATCATAAATAACTCATTACTCACAGTCATAGTAGTTTAGTCACTGGGCCTTGACTAGATTAGAGATTTATTTCCCTTTCTCTTGCTATCTTCTCCTCTAGTCTCTCTCCTTGGAAGAACAAGCTCTCTCGCTCTCCTCTTCTCACACTCTAATCTGTCTCATTTTGTATTTCCCCTCCTGTCTCTCCAAAATGTTTTTTTAATTATAAAAACCTTTTCAATTACATCTCTATGGAGATTGGATAATTTAGAAACGTGTCAGCAGCAACAACTGACACTACTACCATCATTTGATAACAGCATGATTAATGTTTATTGAAAACTGGTATTTATAATAGTTTGCCTACAATGTATATGTCATCAAATCTATTTAAATTGACATACATTTGAAATGCATTTTTTACTATACTTGACCAAGATTTATAATATATTTAAAGAGCAGATATTGCCAAGGAGGAAACATTGTTATAGCTAGAAATGCATTTCCCTGCGCAAATGCGATGCATCGCAGTTATTCGACTGACCGCCTTAGCGCGCAGAACCTACCCCTGCAGCACAAGCGGACTGCGGTCCAAACCCTGTTTGTTGACAAGGGGGCCTATTGCCGCTAGATCGGTAGTGCCTCTTCATCATAATATAATGGTGGACAGATGACGATAAAGTACTACCGTTTGATTTGATTTTCAACAAGGTCAGACTTTCACCGACAATGTGTTCAAAAAGTATGCATTTAGTTCAGAACAGGGTAGCGCATGAGCAGTAATTTCTCCCTGTCAAAATGGGCAACCTCATACTTTTCAATTGAGGTAGCCCATTTGGAGGGGAGGATAAATGTTCA
>JAVQIZ010168062.1:0-11589 GCA_036023535.2 Galaxias brevipinnis
CAAGGCTAATCTATCCAGAAGTAATCTGTGATGAACTGTATCAAAAGCCTTTGACAAATCAATAAACAAAGCAGCACAATGTTTCTTATCATCAAGAGCAGTAACTATATAATTTACTAAAAGAGGACCTGACCAGCTCTGACCCGTAAACGGCATCTCCTGGTGCCATTTGTGCCCCAATAGCTCTACTGCATTCTTCAAAAAGTTCGCATGATTTTATAAAATGATGGTTAAAAGCATCACAAATCTCATTTTTTTCAGTTACAGGACTGGAGTCTAGCATTATTTGCTCGAGGTGACAGGATGAAACACTGCTTTTAAGTGATTTAACCACTTTCCAGAATTTTGCTGAATTGTTTCCACATTCAGATAAATTGTTCAAATAATATATAGATTTAGCACTTTTCACCATGTTCATACATGTATTTCTAAGATGTCTAAATGTTTGCCAGTCCACATCACAAGCAGTAGATCTGGCCAAAGCCCAAGCTTTGTTTCTCTGTAATATTTTCTCTCATATGTCATAAGTATACCAAGAATATATTTTTTTATTCAAAATTTCTTAAAAAGGGGCATGTTTGTTTGCTAAAAATTAAAAAAATATTCCAGGGCTAATTCAGCATCTCGAAATAGAGCTGTAGACGACAGATTACTGTTACACAATCATGAATATCAATTACAATTCATTGTTTAATAAATTTCCTCCACTGTTAAAGTGGATCAAACACAAATCTGAGAACTGAATATTGAGGCTGCATTGCCGGTAAAAGTATTTTTTGGACAACACCTTGCTTGTTGTTGTACTACAGCACATACTAATATTTTACATAAGACATAACTACGTTTTAAGAGGTAATATCAATTCATGGGTAATTAAATTCCATTTGGGTGAGCCATGTAGAAATAGCAGCACTCTACTATATCAATCACAGTCCCTATCAGAAAATTTGAGAAGCCACCCAGCAGTTCCTAAACGGTTCACCAGTGAATAAATACCCTCAGATCAATGGTGGCAGTCAGAATTTATAAACCCCTTTTCTTCAAATTCAATGTGTTGCGGTGCAAATACTAAAAGTACCGGATGCTGACAACATTTCAGACTGTCTTAGTATTCGTATATTTACCCTGAAGTGTGTAGATTTTCATAGAACGTGTTACAATGTTCACAAAATAATGCCTTTCAATATCTGACTGCAATTGCTTAAATACATTATTATATGTGTCATTTGTATTATTGTTCTCATCCGGTTTTTATTTGATGGTTACTTCATATTTCGTAAAACATGTTTTTTAACTTCTAATAAACAAAGTTTTACGCATGTTAACGGAAAACCCGTTTTTAAACCATTGAGATGAATGACCACAATCAAGTGTCTTACTTTCAAAGCCTTTATCGTAGCAGTCCAGTCCATTTGGCAGATCTGGGGGATTGCTGTGAGCAGGAGACTGCTGGCTTTGTTGGAATTCTCCTTCATTGTCTTCAATACATTGTCAACACATACCTACAGCATGAGAATGAGACATTGAGACATCGATGAGAGGGAAGAATACTACAGGACATACAATTGCAAACTGCCCGAACTACACACATCTCTTCTGTGCTTATTACATGCATACACTTTGTATCACATTCTTACACATTCAACAGGCAGGAAGGTCTCCAGAATTCTGGCAAGCTAACCATGCCACGCCTGGACAGTCACAGAGCCTGTTTGGCACCTTAGGAAAGCAATACTTTTATTTTCGGTTCAGCCACAATAGCGGCCACCAGTTATGCAATTGAATCGTCCTTTCTCAATTTAATTAACAGCAGCACAGCCATAATCTTAGTATTTTTTCCTCAAGAAGGTTGATCCTTTCAGAGAAAATATGTTGTAATACGATTTAATACCATTTTTGAGGACTCTAAGTGAGCTGATATAAGCAACGCAGAGGAACAACCAGAATTACAATGATGAGCTATTAAGAATGTAGTGCAACTACCTCCAGTGACAATGAAAAGCCCTGAGGGAAAATAACTGACGTTAATAGTCATGATTGAGGGCCTACTGTATTTATATATAACAAGAGGAGCAATAAATGAAAGCATTAAGCTATTATTTAAGGAGTCAAGAGAAGCTTGTCAAACCATTTAACATGGGCAGGTATTGATATAGAAATATACCAGCTATACATAATGTCTCACTCCAATCAATTTTTGCAATGTCACATACTAAAAGGAAATATGAAAGGCTATTGTAGTTGAACAACCTTACGTGTTATAGAAAACAACTGTCCGTTTTCTATTTCAACCTTTTAACCGAAAGGTGATTTAATATACTCTTAGATCAGTGATTGGTCTTGTGTTATTGTGGTGTTCCCAGAGCCTTGCGGATAGACAGTGAAGCTGATGACTCAGTGTGACTCAACCTCCTCTGGCAGCCCTTGCACCGGAGGCTGGCAGGCCTGCCAATGGAGGGGCTGGGCAGGGAGAGGAGGTGGGGGCGGAAGGATGTGATTCTGCAACAGGAGGAGGAAGGCAGCCCAGGGGTCAGCTGCTAAAACTCGGAAGTAAAGATTGTTGCTGGGTGCTGCGTAGGCGAAGCAAATCCTTCCCCATACACCACATATCAACAGGCCAAACTGTGTGTCCGATGGCTAAGCCGAAACCATTGTAAAGTATTTGTTTTCAGTGTGGGATTTACCTCAGATAATTGTATAGATGAAAATACACTACATTTTTTTGTTTAATATTGGTAATACTTTGTACTCTTCAGAATAGTAAAACATTTAATTACTCTTCCAAATCAAACAAACAATAAAAAACATTTTTAGTAAAGTAAAAATCTGATAATTATATAAAGTTAATGAACAATAGCGAAACAGTGAAAAAAAAGTCAACTGTTACCCAGACACTCAAAGCATGTTTTTCATCTTCTTTTAGTCCATCTTGTACTGATCTGTTTTCATCAATAATTATCTTAACTGCCTGATTCCCTTCAGCTGTGATATTGGGATTGAGACAACGGTGCTGCAGTTTGAAGAATACTGCTGCACAACCTACAGACTCATGCAGGAGGATCAACTAACCCCACTAGTAACCCGATTAGGGAAATTGTAATTCCCACTGGTAATTCAGAACACATAGGTGCTTTGTGGGACATTGAACTGAGTTTTTTTTTTTCTTCCACTCACCACCTCTTCGTGTTCCTTCCAGCAGTCATAGTCTGTGGCCATGGCAATGCTGGCGTAGCATAGGCCAGCCTCCTTGGCCAGGACCACTTCAGGTACGGTGGACATGTTTATGACGTCAGCACCCCACTCGCGGAACATCAGGCTCTCTGCTCTGGAGGAGAACCGTGGCCCCTCAATGGTGATCATCGTCCCCCGTGTGTGACACTTAATCCCCAGGGTGCGTGCCACCTCTACTAGCACCTAGACCACAATGGAGCAGAAAGTGTGTAGTGCTCAATAGTACGGTTTTAAATGGTTGTTCTCTCTGTGGAGGCTCTCTCTCAGTTACAAACATGTCGCTTGACTGTAAAGATGCGAGACAATCAGGAATACCAGGAAAACCAACATGACAACATTCAACATGCCAATTGAATGGGTCTAGACTAGAGGGTAAGTCAAGCTGTTACCTTGTGTTAACACTTAATAACAAGGTAGGGGATGTTCCTGTCCTTAGAAGACTTGATTAATAATAACAAAAAATTATATTAATAAAATGTGGTTATTTAAATAGCACTTTGCTTTACATGGTACACAGAAAACCTGGCCACAAACACTGACACACAAACAGCGAGAACAGACAAAAAGCATCATATACCATACGCATACACATATACTAACCTCTCTGGTCCTGGTACAGAAAGGCTCTGCCATGGGGATGTGACAGACTCCTGGTGGACTGGTGGGCTGCCCGTCATACAGTGTATGGGCCCTTTTGGTAGTCCTGAGACAGCAAACAGGAATCAGGGAATTTTAAAAACACAAAAAGAAAAGCTTAAATGAGTTACACGTTGAGTATAATCCTGTTTACCCGACATTGATGCTCTCATGTTCTATTTCAACAAACTGCCAATTTATAAGAAAAGAAAAAAAAGAGTTGATATGTTCAGCATTCTGATGGGACTACACTGCTGTGTCATTCAGCTGACTCGGCCAGCCAAGGCAAGGCAGAAACATCCGGTCTCTGTTTCCATACAAATGGCAGTCCTCAAAATTCCAGGGCTGACAGTGGAGCTCTGCTAGGCACTATGACCACTGCCCATAAGACACATGCACATTTCCTTTGATTATTGCAAGGAAAATAACAAATTGCTACTAGAGAATGTGGGCTAAAGATCACAACTGTGTAAAAGTTAATCAAGCTGTGATGAAACATTAAGCACACTTCAACTTTTACCAAGTTTCTGAATGGGCCAACACTTTCCTTATGTGGATTAAAATTAACAAAGATCTTAAATTAGCTTGCATTTTCTTAAATATTTTTTGTATCCTGACCTGATATAAAAAATAAAGCTTCTTGTCAGCGCATTTGGCAGGAGACAATAATTAGGCTATTACCAATATCCTAAACTGGGGACACAGGGATCCTTACAAGTTGGAGGGTTGTGTTTATACTCCAAGCAAATCGTCTTTAACCAAAACAGCAAAATCTGTGGATTTGCAGAGACCAACAAACAAGAATGACATAATCATCATTCCACAAATAAACATGTTTGGAAACACGTGTCACATGCTGCGGGACAAGACCGAACAAGTCCAACACAAATAACTTCCTGATTCCCGCTGCACAGATCCTGTCTGTACTTGTCGCAGTCAATAGTATTTATTGGGCAGCTTTAGCTAAACTAATTGTCTGCAGGACAGTCAAGGCAAGTGCATTACCAATTGGTACTCTCAATTTTGCCAAAGCCTAAACCTTCAGGAAAGAAAAAATGCAAACACTCACATCAGAGAATGTCTCCTTATAAGACATCTCCGTGTTGGTTCCTACTGAGTACTGACTGCACGTATAACCCAGCCATCCAGCTATCTTGACTGGAAAATTCCTCCCATTGTCCTGATGGTGCATTCTGGAATATTCTCTGGAGCAATTGTAGCCAATTGAGGATCACAACACATGATCATGTCGATAGTACCTGACGGAATCCACATATGGTTCTCAGCATTCCTCACAAGCGCAACAACCCACATAAACACATTTTTAATCTGCCTGGACTGCATTGTGCTGAAAAATTCAGCGTATGCCATTATCAGATGACTTCAGCATAGAACACACTTTTAATCTGCCTTGATTACATCAAGTTGAAAAAATGTTGTGTATGCCATAATCAGATCTGTTCAGTTCAAAACAGAGAACAATGTGTGATTGCAGGAAATTCAGAGATAGAGGTACATTTTGACACAGACTCAATGGAAGCTTGCTTCTAACCGAAAACGTACGACCACATGAATACAAACCATTTGAATCAGAACAAAAAACAACAATAATCACACTTGAACACAGAGGCAAAGTTTGGCAAGAGGAAACTGGAGCCACGTGCGAGACTTTGTGGCCGGGGCATGGGAACTCTAATAAGTGATTGAAAGTAATACATCTGGTTGTGAGGAAGGAGGTCAGGAAGGAAGATGACTTGAGTACTATAAACACATGGAAGTAGTTCCTGTCCCAGACTGTGTTTGGCATCTTGGTACTTACTGCATCTCTGTTATTATGACAGTCAAGCATAGACCTACTCAGAACTCTAGAGTGTATTACTACTTGCGTTTAGACAGAATGCTTGACAAGTTTAGTGATGTTGACTGAACGAGCTGATATTGTTGTCTCGTTGTCCTGATCATTTTCCTCAAGGTAACAGTAAGTAACATTTAAATACCATTGCATTTTATTTACCATGATTTCAGGGGATTATGTCAATGGCTACACCACAGTGGCTAATTAAGCATTATATTATAATACACACACACACTTGACTAACTAGGGTCAGGACAAATGCTAAGCCAAACAATACTTTTATATGTATATACATAGTTTTATCTTCAGTCAAACATTAAGAGATACAAATTGCAAATTGCTCACTATTACATATTTTTACCATGTATCTTTCATCTAGCTACCTCGGAGGGCATGTAATGTTGGGTTCTTAAAAAAAAGACACGGTCTTGCAATGCAAATCATGAATAGTAAGCCTAAACTAAAATTTACATTTTACTTTGAACAGGTTTCCGCCACCACTATGACCAAACAACAATGAGGAAGCATAACTATTGCTGGTTAGGTTGTGCCCTCCCTAACACCCCCTTCACAACAGGCCATCAACCCAGGAGTAACCCGGGCTAACTGTTGATGTGAAAGGGTCAACCCGGGTTATTCCCGGATCGGACGTGGCTTGGCTGCAGTATGAAAAAGTTACTTGACTCGGGTTATGATCAAGAAACCTCATTGGTTAGGATCGGCACAGTATGCCACGAAATGTACAAACTGCACGCACATGAAAGTACAATACAACAACAGTAGCAGTACAACATGTTGGGGCGGATCAACAAGTTCCGCAGAAATTTAACATATGACGGATTCCGAAGTCAGAGCTTCTGTCCATTCGAAGGGAGAAGGAAAATAAGAACCAAATTACAGGCACAATAAAAGATGCCCTGATCATCAATATTACACAACTGTTTGCTGAATGAGGCATACATTGCTCTCAAAAGCAAGTAATAAATAAACTCAAGGCATGGAGAAAGTAAAACACCAAGGTTCACAATCCCAACTAAAACAAAAAAGTGGCATAGGTTGTAAAGATTGGTAATTTTATGACTTTACATACTGTTTGTAAAGTAACTCGCACACCCACCGCCTGGTCTTTCCTGGGCCCAAAGTGCGGTCCGAATGGGTCCAACAAGAGTTGTTCAATTACCCGTTTAAAACACAGCTTCTCTGTGTGAAACATTGGTGCCTTAGAACTCTGGATGGAGTAAGCTGGCTTTACAGACTCCAACAATTCTGATGTTTTAGGCCTAGACTACAGTATCTTCACTGTAAAATAATATTTGAGTGCCTTGACCTGTCAGAGAATTAATCATACTAGCCTTTAGGAATTTTCAAACAGTTACCTTCATAAAACAGTGCTTATCATGGCTTTACCACATTTCAATATTGTAAAATATCACCTTAACAATTTTGCTTATATACATTTTTTCATTCTTGACAAAGTAGAACCAGCATGCAGAGAAACACCTAAATCACATGTAACTGACACACTTAAAATATATGTCTAACATTGGATACTATATCTACTACTAGGATATCATTTGTATAGTTCAAAATGCTGGAGACCAATTTTTAAGTACAAAGTTGGGGACGGCTCACCTGTCAATAAACTGGTCAATGATAACGATGTCTCCTGGTTGGATCTCTTCCCTAAGGGAGCCACAAGCTGTGGTGACCAGTATATGAGTGCAGCCTTCCTCCCTCAATGCCCAAATGTTGGCCTGGTAATTTACGTTAGTTGGAATTATGGTGTGCTGTCGTCCATGCCTATCAACGACCATTTAGACGTGTCAAGTTAAAATAAAATAAAAATATCACCAGGGGAAAAAAAGTAAAAACAATGACCCGCTATGCAAATAATAAAAAATGTGCAAATGTAACTAATTATAACAAATTCTAAAATGTTAACATTCTAAATTTTCATTTAAAAAATGCTCAACTAAGCCACTAGATGGGGTGCGAGATTAACATTCAATCATTAAAATGAATGGATTATTTCCCCACTGTTTAAGATTACCTTGCAAGAAGCACACATTCAACATTTTTTATCTTCCCGAGGATCAGAGCATCTGAGGGCTGTTCAAATGGAGGAAAGGTTAACATGCTGGGTGTTGTGAACAAAGTGTATTTAAATCCAATGGGTTTGTAGATTGTTTTCAATCTAAATAGTCAAGGTGGAACATAAAGTTGTAAAACTGTATATGAATCAATAATTTTCAGTTCTTACCTTTCCATAAGGTGTGTCCACATAATGCTCTGTCCTCCCCTCCAGTATATCTGGATCATCAAGGCCAGACCCTCCAATTATTCCAATCTTGAAACGAAAAAAAATATGTATGGGGCTGAGTTAGGCCGTTAGGGTATAGTCTGTTTTATGCCTAGGCCTTGGCTAGCTACAACCTGAGCTACAGGGTGTTTGAACATGTAATTTATAAACAGGCTGAACGATAGTAAGCAGAACTACACTAAAACATCAGCAGTCTAATTAGTGAATTTCTCTGTTGTAATACCAGCTCCCACTGTATTTGTACATAATATTATTCAATACACACAGGTATTGAATACACACAATACACAAATACCAAGACGAGACAGAAAGTAAGTCAGGTACAGGTTGCTTCACTTTACGTTAGATAGCTAACTAGGCTCATGTTTAAATAGATGATTACCGTTAGATACAAAAAAAGATGCAGCTACTGCCAAGCTAATTATCACATGACGTAAACAAGGCAATTATATAACCAAATTTGCAGGTTTGCATCTGGTGACAGTGATGACACGTCTGCTAGTTAGTTACAACTAGGTAGGTTTAGCAGAGCCTAACACAGCTTGCTTGGATTAGAACTACTCAGAGGTGAGTGGAAGAATGCCACGTAAAAATTGTTTTATTGAACATAGGTCACTTCAAAGAAACATAACATTTCTTCTTGTTACCTTTATGTGCACGTTGGAGGCCATGCTTTCTGCAAGTTGGAAGTGCTAAGCTGTTTATTTTCACTTCAGTCTACCCCGCTAACGTACTCCCTAACTACTTCCGATTCCGGTTGTGTTGGTGTAACGGTTTTGAAGTGTCTGAAATTCATAATATAAAATGTGTGAAATCTTAATCAGTGTGGCCACGCATCATACTATTTATATATGAGTGATTCTTTAATTTGGGGTACATTTCTCGTTCATTGATATATATTTTTCAAACTATTTTCTTCAAAAATATCATTTTTGCTTTTATGGGAAAGCATATGGATCAGACAAACATTTTGTGCACTCCATGTCTCATTTAGCTTGAAATTGGCATTATGTCCCTTAATTGTCGGTTTTTGCTATGTCCATCTTTTGACCTAAAAAAATTTATATATATATTAAAGTACATTGATCTTTTTGCCATATGGTTTAAAATTCGAAATACTTTAGATTTATACACTTTATATATGTTTTAAAATTCTGTTTAACATTTAAATTAATTAAATAACTCAGTTTATTCATGTTCACATAGGTTCTGTCAACTGTGACTAAAAACCCCCCTGCAACAAAAAAAATGCCCCCAAAACCATTTGACCAACATCACAGAATGTAATTTCTATAAGTGGTGACGACTTTGAATAAATGATGGTGAATGTCCTCCAATTATTTTCCATGAGTTGATCCAATAGCCCATTGTCAAAGAGAATATAAATTGTCCGTCAACTATGTTAGGTGGGCCTACATTGTTATGATTTACAATCATTTTATGGTTTTATTCAAATAAATGTTGAAATGTAAGGTTAACATGATAAATAAAAACACATGTTGTCAGACATGCTAAGCGTACCATTTAAATTATTGGCTAAAATAGGGAAATTGTCTATGTTAACTGTCAACTAAGTTACCCCGTATTGGCAAACTCATAGTAGTACTAGTAACATAGTAGACGTGACCCTATTGGTTACCATGACATTGTTCACTAATTGTAGTAAAAAAAAAAATAATAATAATATTCGATATCAAGAAAGTAAGCAATGCGTAAGCTTAGCACTAGTGTATGTTTAACTTAAACTGACTTTTCTGCAGCATTTCTAGAAAAGAATCTGGACTGCCAATTGTGTGTTGCTTTTCCACAAGTTTGGCTTAAGTCTGATTGCACTGTACAGGCCAAGATAGTGCACATCCATGTGTGTGGTACATAATAAATAAATAATAATAAGTAAATATAACTGCAAGCAGTGATAGCGGTGTACGGCAAAGAAAAATTACTACAGGGAAAAAAAGAACATTAAGAAAAAAATAATAATTTGCAAAAAACAAAAGAAAGAAAGAAAGAAATCCGGTAAAAGTGGTTATAGAACTTTCAGCAAATGGAGGAGTTTGCACACCCACCACCCTACATAACCTTCAGTATCCCAGATTGCAAAATTAGACTGTTAAAGTACTGTTTTAAGAAGGTTTTTGTCATTGAGCTCTAAGGCCTCAAATAGTTCACACAAACTTACTTGAACGTGTAGGCCCAAGAATGAGATTGAACAGCGTCAGCGACTATGGCAAATTCAACAGAGCCTAACTTTTATACGTCAACGTTTTCACTACCACATTAGTAAACAGGATTCATTCAAACATGTTAGGACATGCTCTGACTTTATTCACTGACACACCATACACAGTCACGGTGTCACCTCTAACAAAAGTACAAACCGATATCTGCGTTTACAGTACTTCCTAACTCTTTATTTAAACATGATGAAAACATAACAAGGAAGCATAAACATGATAACAAGGAAACATTAAGAGCACTGTCCACAACTATAAAGAGTTACTCGCCAAGCATGCTGCGAGTTACACAAACGCTATATTACGTCATGTTTCTTCAAGTACAAAGATGTCTGCCTCGCACGGTTGTGACCGTCAGCTCCTAAATAAATGTTATAATCCAGCTAAGAACAACTATAAGAACGTATAAACCTCTCTCTGTCTGATATGACAAATACTTGCTTTGCAATGTCGATTTGACACCTTGTCCCATAATCGTTATTAGAGGCTACAGTTTTACAATTACCTTGCTACTGCTAGAATCTCAAACAACAAAACTCGCATTGTAGCAGCTTGCCACGTTGCTGTGCGTCTTGTGGTAATTTCAGTGATAGAATGTGACAATGTTTATGGTTTGAACTAGGTTACTCAAGGCAACAACAGTCACGGTTGCAAGAAGATTATCGCCCACTGCCACATGAGGGCGGATCCGACACTGTGTCCACAGCTATGTGGGGAAAAATAAACTACAGTAATACATTTTGGATGTGCTGTGGACTCAGTTTTTGAGAAGTCAACAAGATATTCGATACAGTTTATGTGGAGAGTCTGAATGTGATATCCTGAAACTTTGATGTGATTTGGATTTATGGTTTTGGACTTATACACTTTGAGTAGCCCACCGGTTTTTGGAGAAAAAAAACAACAGTGATGGACTTCATAATTTGTAATGGGTGCCAGCATATGAAAGTTTTATCTCACTGCAAGGGACAAGTTCTGAAATTTTCAGAGCTGTAACCCTAATGATCTATTTGTTATGATGTTTTTTAACACTTGGAACTTTGAACTGCTGCTATAGCGCCACCAACAGGAACAATGAGACGGCATGGCGTGGGTTGTAGTTTTGAGAGAGCCTGGACATGTGTGCCAAATTTGGTGCATTTTTAACCATGGGAAGTAGGATATTTGGGGCAATAATAATAATAATAATAATAATAATAATAATAATAATACTAACGATTACAATAGTTGCCCGGCTGTACCAGCCGGCCACCTAATAAATCACCAATGCTTGCCTTTGCATGAATGTGCTTACTGCTCAGTAAATATTTCAC